>JAKOGI010002386.1:112500-113817 GCA_029747015.1 Carnegiea gigantea
ACACATACATATGTAATATATACACACACCACGCACACCCACACACACACCACACATATATCTATATATATAAATATACAAAAATCTTATATATATATATATATATCATCTCTCTTATATATATATGTATCATATATATACCACCACACATACACACACTGTGTACATGCAACGTGTGCGTGTGTGTATACATATAAGATTGCATGGTATGTATGTGTTGTGTGTGTGTGTAATCTATATTATATATATATATATATATCTATATATAATATATATATATATATAGATATTATATATATCTATACACCCATATATATCTATATATATATATATGTAATATAAGTGTATATATCTAGATGACTTATAATTATATATACACACACATATATATATATAGATATATATATAGTATATCTCTAAATACATATCATATATATATATATAGATATATATATACACACACGGACATACACCATATATATATGTACATTTTATGTGTTAATACATATTATAATATATATCTATATAATATATATTATATAATATATATAAGATGTATGGGTGTGTGTGTGTGGTGTGTGTAATATTATAGATATATATATATATATATATTATATATATATATATATATGTCTGTATATATATATATATATACATATGGTCACGTATGTATGTATAGGTATGTATGTAGAATATACGTATGCATGCATGTGATGTGTATATATATAGTTATACATGATATATATATATATAATATATATATATATAGAAATATATATAATACATATATATATATATATATTACTATATTTGTGTATATATATATATGTGTGTGTGTATATCTATGTATATATACATATATATATATATATCTCTATATATATATATTATATATATATATATGTTCTACATATCTATATAGTATATGTATATATAATGTGTATATCTAGGATATATATACCCAAAATCCCAAAACAACCGTCGCCCCACACAGCACATTTTTATATAGGTTATAGGTAGATATGTGTGGATATGTCTATATGTAGGGGTGGGGGGGTGTAGACATATATAGATATATATATTATATATATATATAATATATATAATAATATAGATATTATATATATATATTATATATACTACATACATATATATATATATATATCATATATATATATATTACATACAATACTACCTACATACTACATACATATCTAATATATATATATAGTATATATATTATATATATCTCTATATATATATATATATTATAATATATATATCTATATATATATCTCTTATATATATATATATGTA
>JAKOGI010002387.1:0-10000 GCA_029747015.1 Carnegiea gigantea
AAAAAACCTTATTCCCTTAAGCTCTCATCCATAATACAATCTACAAAATCTAAAAAGTTCAAAATTTTGTTATCATCAAGCCCAACACTGCAACTATACAACATTCTCAAAAAGTAGAGCTTAAAATCTTGAAAGGACATAGTTTTGTCCTCAAAAATACGTCGATTTCTCTCTTTCCAATTAGTCCACCAAATAGGCAAAGGGACCATATTCCAAACTCCGAGAATCTAACTATTCTTCATCCCGCTCCTCCAAGCCACCACATCTCTCACATTAAATGGTTGAACTCAACTGACCCTCATCAGAGAGTTTAATCCCAAAGCGAAGAAACCTACTGACAATGCACAAGGAGATGATCCATGTATTCTTCCTCCTTTAAACACATAAAGCATCTACTTGGACCACTAAAACTTCTTTTTTTTGACCATGTCCTGAATAGGAATGTTACGTTTGGTGGCCGTCCAGGCAAAGAAACACGTTTTTTTTTGTGGCGGCTTTAGATTTCCAAATGGACTTGAGCAATCTAACACTTCAAACTGTGTGGAACAAAAACTCTTGATGGTAAAAGACCCCTTAGAGTCAAGCGGCCACACAATCTCATCAAGGCCTTCAGGCAGAAGCTCCTTGTCAGCCAGTAGGCTAACAACCTACAAATGCTATCCTCTTCCCAATCATTAAGGCTCCTCACAAAATCAAATTTCAATGGCTAATGTCATCATTTCTAGAAACCACTTGTACTGTGGCAAACATTAAATGAGCCTACCCAAAAAGATCAAGAAATGGAGTCTTTAAAGGTTGATCCCCACACCATGCATCATACTAAAAAAGAACCCTAGAGCCATCGTTCATCTCAAAATGCACTAAAGATTTGAAACGCTGAAGACTTGCTGAAAGTCTAAAATAGATTTCCAGTAGCTAACCCCTCGAGAATAAGAACTCTTCTTACTCCGCCATCCCAAATCCTCGATCCCATATTTTTCTTGGATCACATTTTTCCACATGGTTTCGTCCTCATTTGCAAACCTCTAGAGTCGCTTGGTCTTCAGAGCTTCATTCATATCACGAAGAGGTCTTATGCCAAGCCCTCCATGTTGTTTAGGACGACAGACTTCATCCCAATTGAACCAATGAAGGCCATTACTGTTATTAGTGCTATTCCAAAGAAAGTTTCTCATGATTTTCCCTAAATGACTAGCAATGCTAGCGGGAATCATGAATGAAGATGTGAAGTAGATAGACACGCTCCACAAAGGGCTTATCAAAAGGGTCAGTGACCCCTCTAGGCAGAACTTAGATTTTCACCCCCCCAATCTCTTATCAAGCCTCTCAACAACTGGGTCCCAATAAGTTGTGCTGTTATAACGGAAGACCAAGGTAAGAAGAAGGTAGCAAATCAACTCCACAACCACAGGACAAGAGATGAACATGAGGCACCTCGCCAAAGGGAACGAGTACACTTTTAGTTACGTTGACCCTTAGTCCAGGCATAGCTTCAAAACGCAAAAGGATGCGTCTCAAATAATCTAAATTATTCTCATCTAGCTTGTAAAAAACAAGGGTATCGTTAGCAAAGAGCAAATGGGATGCGAACAAACCATCGGAACGGGAGTTACTAATATGAAAGCCATCTAAGAAACCCTCCTCGACTGCTTTAATCACCAACTTGCGAAGTGTCTTCATAACCAAAATGAACAATAATGGCGACAAAGGTTCACCTTGCCTAAGATCTCTTGAACTAGAGAAAAAGCCAAAGGCTTCACCATTAATTAAGATGGAGAGGCGCACAATGGAAACACAAAAAGATATCCAATTCCTCCACTTGCCAGGAAAGCCCATCTTTTCAAGAGTAGCCAAAAGGAAACTCCAGGAGGCATGATTCTAAGCCTTCTCAATATAAAGCTTACACATGATACTTGGATTCTCGGATTTGATATAACAATCAATGCACTCATTAGCAATCAAAGCAACTTGCTAAGTGTCTTCATAACCAAAATGAACAATAATGGTGACAAAGGTTTACCTTGCTAAGATCTCTTGAACTAGAGAAAAAGCCAAAGGCTTCACCATTAATTAAGATGGAGAGGCGCACAGTGGAAACACAAAAAGATATCCAATTCCTCCACTTGCTAGGAAAGCCCATTTTTCAAGAGTAGCCAAGAGGAAACTCTAGGAGACATGATTGTAAGCCTT
The DNA here is from genome assembly GCA_029747015.1 of Carnegiea gigantea. Lineage (NCBI taxonomy): Eukaryota > Viridiplantae > Streptophyta > Magnoliopsida > Caryophyllales > Cactaceae > Carnegiea > Carnegiea gigantea. Next base: position 2,191 of record JAKOGI010002387.1, read on the forward strand.
CTCGATATAAAGCTTACACATGATACTTGGATTCTCGGATTTGATATAACAATCAATGCACTCATTAGCAATCAAAGCAGCATCCAAAATTTGGCACCCAGGAGTGAAAGCACACCCCACAACCTTTTCAACAACTTTTCTCAATCTAGAAGTAAGGACTCTGGGAAGAATTTTATGTGCACTCCCCACTAAGCTATTGGGCCTAAAATTCTTAATGTCATTTGTTCCAGCCACTTTGGGAATCAAGCTAATAAAAGTACCATTTAAGCTTTTCTCAAAACCGTCTTTCTTATGGAAGCCAGCGAAAAAACCTATAAGCTCCCTCTTAACAATATTCCAACAATGCTAGAAAAAGCTCTCTTTCCTAAATCATTGATGGCACTCCAAACTTCATATCCCGTGAAGTCTTTTTCTAGTGCCCTGAGTTTAAAAAGGCATGAGACGCACTGAGGCGCAAAGAGTTCCAAGGCGTGAGGCATGAGCCTCGAGGCGAAGGCACATGCATCATGGATGCGAGGTGCAACTTTACATAGAAATGCATAAAATGTACTCAGCGGATAGATTTTGCCCAAATGAGTTATATGATTGCATCAATATGGAATTAGATGTCAATATAAATCGTTACAATGTTAAAAACGTTTATAAAATAGTTTAAAATACAATAAAAAGTAAATTATATTATTTAAATACAAATCAAAATGCTGATAAGTAATAAACATTCTTGCTATAAGTTTTTAAAGGAAAGAAAAAAATCAAAACAGTGAGAAAGGAAAGAAAAAATGGCTTCTTTAACTCAGAAAAATATAATAAAATGAAAACAATATGGCTGATTCTTTCCTAAATAAAAGATAAAAGGAAAAGGAAAGAATTTCACACATGTAACAAATTAAGACAACAGGAAATCTTTAAATAAAACTATGAATGAAAAAGGAAATAATATGCACAAATTCTAACCTAGCCACTTTCCATCTAGACTTCTAACGACCCCCCATGCACCATGGAAGAAGAAAGCCGGTAACTGGAGCCCACTACACTAATTCCAGTGAAGATCGACCACCAGAACAATATGAAGATCGACATTCGACCCCCTTTGGCACCATTAGGTCTCTATACTTGACAGTTCGAAAATTAGGGTTCTCTAATCTTAGAGTTTGTCAATTGCATGAGGGATTATGCTCAAAATCGCGATATAAGACTAAGATAAGTGTTAATTTTAACAAAGTTGGTGATGGTCAAAAGTTCTCTTTTTTATCCTATCGCTTCACTTCTCAATTAAGATCAATAAAGCCCTCGCTGTGGTCGCCTCGCACCTCAAACTGAGGCGTGCTGAGGTGCATGCCTCACCGCGCTTGAAAGGGTTTGCCTCGCCTCACCCACTATGAGGCGCCACAGTGGTCGCCTCGCACCTCAGTGCGCCTAGTTGTGCCTCAGGCGCGCTTTTTTAAACTAAGCTAGTGCCTGTCATCATCAAGACTAATAGAGTCAAAAGCAATGCCATCAAGAATAAGGCCTAGATGGTTGATTTTCAGGATAAAGATTTTCATAGAAGTGCATAATTGCACTTTTCACTGCCGCAGCATCAACATGGGGCTCACCATCCACTTTAATTTTGTGAATGACATTGAACTTTCTTCTCCTATTTGTCATCTGGTGGAAGAATATGGTGTCATGATCGCCATCTTCAGTCCAGTGTTACTTTGCTCTTTGTTGGCAGTGAATATCAATGGAGCCACACACCGAGATGAGTTCTTTTTCAGCATCCAATCTTTCAACTCTGTCTGCCCACATGAGGGACTAATGCTGCTCCTTCTCATCTAAGGATTTCACCTTACCCACCAAATTTTACATCGTAAACTCTAGGTGGCCAAAAATGTCCCTGTTCCACTATTTTAAGTTTGGTCTTCAAACGATTTAGTTTCTTTGCCAAAATAAAACTACAGGGACAGTAACATTCAATTCATCCCAAAAAGATTTGATAAGGTCACAGAAGCCTTTCACCTTGAGCCACATATTTTCGAATTTGAAAGGTCGTCTACCTATGCAGACTTCCCCAACCCGAAGAAGAGAAGTGATAATCATGTGAATTGTAATCAAACTTTGGAGCTTCAGATCATAAAATACTTGAAATGATGAAGCTGTGACATCTTCATGCTGGTAGCTTGTATACTATTTCTATCTTAATATCTTAAAAATTTATGTTTCTATTCAGCTTTAATACTTTCGATCATTGTATTAATATACTTAAATTGACTTTCAGTTTGGACTGGGCCCATCTATCTATCCCCAGCGTCCAGGGGAGATTGAATGTGATGTAAGTATCCACTTTCAGATATTTTCATTACATAGTTGTCCCTTTGACTTGTCTTGTAGGACTACTTTATCAACGCTTGGTGGTGGGTGGTACGTCCATGTAATCGTATTGTTTACACTAGCGGTGGCAAACATTTGGGTTTGGTCAATTTGGGTTGGATAGATCGGACATGCGGACAAAAGCCCCATGTCCTGAGTCTGTCCAGATTACTGATTCGGACATCTGAACCCGATTGTCCGAATTCGTGCTTTAAACTTTTGGAAATTCTATCCAAAATTATAGTCGCGACTTTGTGACCGGATCCGAACCTGAATTTTGATGATTTTCTTGCGCTGTGGGCGCTACTCCATGTTCCTTTATTTATCTTTGGGGCTGCCCTTCTCATTATTGTGTGCGGACACTCATATTCCATCTTCTGTGTCAAGATGTCAAATGGATAAATGTTGCTGATAGTGGAGTGCATGTTTGTTCTTTCCATGTTGGATTCACTGAAAAACCAAGAAAACACCACCACTGCCTCGATGTGGATTGTGCCTGACTCTGTTGGGACATCCAAATCTTGGAAGCACACAGAGAGACTGTAAGAGATTCACAATTTTCCTTTTTGTGGAAAATGTGTTTTTTTCCCCCTTATTAAATCTTTTGTAGAAAGATATCGAAGTGGTGATCGAAGGTGAGATAACAATAGTTAGCGGCACACACACACCTGTTTTATTATGGCAGAAATGCAAAAAGTCAACACACATCCTTGCGTATCAAGTACATTTTGAGCCCAAGGAAGCACAAAAAGGTGAGCACATTTTACGTAGAGCTAGCTGTGATTAATAGCTTTGAAAAGAATAAAAAAGGAAATGGTAAGGAGGTTAAATTCATAGATATAAATGTAAGTTAAAGTGCATGTTATTTGTTAAAGGGGGATTAGTTGGTTCCTTGGTGGCAAAGTGAGGATAAATAATGGGCTTACCTAAGGTGAAATGTCTGTAACCCTAATTCTATAACAGCGGAGACTTCTATCATGGGCATGTCCTCTGTGAGTTGCAAATGTCAAATATTCAATATGGCATGAGATTATAGGTATACAGCTCATGTGGTGCATTTTGTTTGTTTTTTTCCTTTTCATGCTTGATCTGCTAACCCAATTTCACTCCATTTACCTGTGCGTTTTCTTTGGAACAGTATTATATGAAAAATGGAGAGTGTAAATTTGGGGAAAACTGCAAGTTCCATCACCCTGTTGACAGGTTTGAAAAAACAAGAAGGCTAACCCAAGAACAAAATGTCAAGCTGACTCTGGCAGGTCTTCCTAGAAGAGAGGTACTTTTAATTATGTAATGTGCTTTTGGAAGACATCCCCATGTACAGTATATTTTATTTAGCTCATTACCGGAATGCCATATCTCTTATCTATGTTTTTGATTTTCTTCATGCCTGTCTTCATTTGTGGTGAGAACTTTATTGTCCCTCTGATAAAAAAGGGTACAAGAAAATTTCATGGAAAGCATCTTTTACGTGGAGTCTTCTGTTTCTGAGATTTTAGCAGCCACTGTTTTATGTGTGTCTTGCAGTCTTTTAATATATGCTTGTTACTTCGAGAAATCCTCAAATTAGGAAATTTTGTGTGCTCTATCAAAAATTCAGTTCTAGTACCATTAACCTCTTGCTTTCAAAGTACTTTGGGTAGTTGGCTGCTTGTCAGTTGCACATGATTGTAGATAGCGCCAAGTATCTCTTCACTCCTCTATAAGGATTTGCATTGTAGTTGGTTACTTTCATGCTATTAGAAATATGTTCTCCATTAAAAAGGAAATGCAGAAAAATGGCTTTCATCTTGCACGCTTTTATACAAGTACTTGCATACATGTTGACTTTCTAACGGGAATCTTGGGATCAGTGTGTTTAGCATGTTAATTAAATACGCAAAGACTGGTGCCTATATTGGATTATTCAGTGGCCTCGTGGTGCTTCTTTGTAGTCTGCTTTCCGCCCTCTGCCCCGGGGGGGGGGGGTTATGAATAGGTTATCCGTCTTTAAGTGTCTTTGTCCAATTTTTTTACTCATCTAATGTTGGAGTAATTTCCATAAAAATGGAAATTTAATAAGATAATTATTTCCATAAAAATGGTTATGGAAATATATTTTTGAATTATGCCTAAATGATAATTAATTATCTTGATAATTATTTATTGCAATGCACCTTTTGATAAATAATTAATTTGATTAATTATTTATGAAGAGGTACTAGTTAGTTTGGATGATTAACTAATTTATATCTTTTAGTGAAAGGGTGTATCTATGAAGAGATATGCCCTTTTTAAAGTGGTGTTTGATGAAACGGTGTCATCCTTTCATGAAGAGGTATGATGAAATCTATAAATATGGATGAGCTTGACATGCATTTATAATGCCTTGTTAGGCATGGTCAAGAAAGTTATACTATCATCATAATCCCTAGAATTTCTGTCATGTCTTGGACATTTAGAGTCCTATCTTCGTGAGTGCAACACACAAATAGAGGAGATTTCTTTGTATCCCAAAGACATATTCAGGTAGCCCTGTTGCACGTGGGGGCGAATAGAGTCTTTAGGAATAGAGTAATTGCACATGCCTAGAAGCCTCAGTTAATTTGACACTGAGTTTGTCTATGACAAACAGAGATACGCATCCATCAAACCGAATTTTACACCAACATCTAACACTTCAGGCAATTTGTTCAACTGTAGTTTATAGCGAGAATATCTCATTAAATTGTCCTGTTAAGTCTTTTACCTGAATAGTGGAGTAGAAATACAATTTTTTTCAGATCTGGGGTCCGACGAAAACCACCTGAATACAATGTAGGGGCTGGGCCTCTTTTACCCGTGCCCCCGGGGCGTTCGGCAGCAAGAGACTGGACTTAGGGGGATTGGTTTAGCCTGATTGCTTCGTATGGTAAGCAGTTGGCAGTTGCTATGCATGATTGCACCGTTTTTTTTTTTTTTTTTTTTTTGGGGGGGCGGGGGGCATCTAGGATTGTTGACGTTGGCTGCCCTTAGGGGGGATTGGTTTACCTGATTGCTTTGTATGGTTAGTTAGCAGTTGGCAGTTGCTATGCATGATTGGGCCATTTTCTTCGTGTCGAGGATCATTGACGTTGGTCCAATATTGCAGGGGGTTTTGCATTGTCCCTTCTACATGAAGACCGGTACATGTGGGTATGGAGCAACATGCAAGTTCGACCACCCCCCTCCAGGGGAGGTCATGGCCTCTGCGGTGGCAGGGAAAGAAACATCGGCATCAGGTGTAGAGGATGACAAGGAGGGTGGACAAAAGCTTACTGCAGAAGAAAGGAAAGAGAGCTCCAAGGAAGGTTGAAACTGAAGCCTGAAGAGTAGCTTGCTTAGTTTCTGAGGATAAAACAACAACCAAACCCACCCAAAAAAAAAAAAAAAGTAGTGGCGGTAAAATGCCAGTTTCTTTTTTTTTTCTTTTTTTTTTTACCGGTTGTTGTCAAGTGTAAAATGTTGATTCGGAGTTCATACTTGGTGGGAAGTTCTACGTCATACGTGTTTCTGTTTTTCCCACGCTGTGGCTTCATGCTGTGACTTTCTTCTGTCCTCCTTTTGTTGTATTAGCTAAAAATGTTTATGGTTCGTTAGTTGAGTGGGTCTTCGAATCGAGTAGTCTAAATGACCTTCCATATAATGTTGTATTTGTTAGGCATCTCAAGTCAATTTTCAAATTTGTGTTACTAAAAGCTTATTGGACAGTGTGCTATGTTGTGATTAATTAGTGGAATTCTGTTATATGTGAGCTTAGACGTGTGCATGTGTTAAAATCAAATTTTCATAATGTTCCATGGGGAGGAGATGGGCAAGCTCGAAGAGTTGAAGATTACATAATCTTTCATGGGATCTGATCACTCCAAAAGAGGTGGGAGTGCTGGGTTTTGAAGCCCATGCGCCAATTGAACACTGTATTGATGACAAAATTTGGTTGGAGCCGGTTAACAAAGAAAGGTCGACTTTGGTCCAGGGTAGTTTGTGCCAAAGAATGCCATGGATGTTGCGATATGGATATGTTCGAGCCAAGCATCATTCTTCTAATATTTGGGGGAATGTCGTTAAAGTTTCCAAACATCTACGCCAGGTAACTACGTGTGAGGTTGCTAATGGTAGCCAAACATTATTTTGGTACACAGATGGGTTGGTGATGCACCACCTTGTCAGTCGGCAGTGGCACATATTAAGGCAGTGTGCCAGTGGGTGGAAGTCAGAATTGTCCTCTGATCATTTTCCTATAAAACCCTCAAACAAGAAGTTGCTATTGAACCCATAAAAGGTGAAGGATATGACGATCAGTTGGTGACTTGGTATAGGATGTCACTCTAGTGAGGGTTTCTATATTAAATCTGCAATGGACATTAATAGGCATTATTCGGGCGGATGTTCAAGAGCAAAAAGATCTTATTTGGAGGCGCATCATATGGGTTCTGCAAGTTCCTCAGAGAATAAAATTTTTCGTTGACCTGTTGCTCATAATCGTTTGACGACAAATGCTAACAGGTTTCTTAGAAACCTGACAATGGATCAGAGCTGCACACATTGTGCAGCCCCTGAAGAAGACGTGCGTCATTTTCTTCGTGATTACCCTGCCTCCCATGCTGTCTGGATCAAGTTAGTTCCTGGAAGTCAGCAAGGTACTTTCTTCTCATTGGCCTTGAGATCTTGGCTTGCTTCAAACTTTGATTCATTGCCGAGTCTGGGTCCGGAGAGTTTAGTGATTGTGGAAGTGAAGAAACACTCGATGTTTTGTGGATCAAAACTTATGCCCCATGACCCATGTTATCTTGTGCGTGAAAGAGCTTGGGAAATTATCAGGGCTTTCAAGTCCCCAGCTACCTCTAACCTCACTAAAAAGCTCTCCAAGTAAACGAGAAATTCCGGTTAGATAGAATACCAGGTGATTGGATTAAACTCAAACCTTGATGGAGCAGCTCGTGGTAACCCAGGCATGGTGGTTGTGGAGGTGGTGTCTTTTGTGATAATTTGAGCAAATGGATTAAAGGTTTTCATGCTCATATGGGTTCGTGTTCTTAGAATTGTTGGCCTGCTTTGTGGTCTTCAAATTGCTAAAGCAAATGATTTCTCAAAAATCATCATTCAAATGGATTCTATGTTGATGGTGGATGCTATCAGATCTGATCCTAAGCATATAACTGGGCACATTCTTTTCTGATCAAGCAATGTAATTATTCGGGATAGGATGTCAAGATAACCCATTGCTACCGCGAGGTTAATCAAGCTGCTGGCACTCTTACTAAAGTGGGTGTTGATGATCTTGGTCTCCTCGTAATTTTGGATTTTCCTTTGGCTAATTTAACTCCTATCGTCTTTGAGGATTTGTGTGGCGTGGCTCGACCTCGGTTGGTCGCATGATAAAATCCATATAGGGATTGAATCCACTTCAGCACAAAAAAATAAAATAAAATGTTCATGGATATTGCTTCAATTCATGGGATGC
>JAKOGI010002387.1:17500-75000 GCA_029747015.1 Carnegiea gigantea
AGTACTTAAGAGAGTCAAGAAGAGGCTTCAATTTGAGAACAGGAGGGGAAATAGATTCATGCATGGATTTAGAAACAGCAGCAAGCAAGCAATCAACAGTAGAGCGCAAGTCATCAAACTCGGACACATCATATTTAGGCTCATCATTCATAAGAAAAGACTCATATTCAGTAGCAAACATTTCATCAAAAGCATCATCAAATACAGAATCTTCCACCCAGTTAAGAGTAGAAAACTCCATATCATCAAAACCAGAGGACTGTCTTTGCATGTTAAAGATGTTCAATTCAAGAGTCATATTACGAAAGGATAGTCTCATCATTCCATTCCTGTAATTAATGAGGGCATTGGCAGTGGCCAAGAAAGGACGCCCTAGAATCACAGGGACTTGACTAGCCAAATTTGACACCTTCTCTGTCTCAATTACAATAAAGTCCACTGGGTAAATAAATTCATCCCCTTTAATTAGCACATCCTCAATAATACCCCTAGGAAACCTGGTCGATCTATCAGCCAATTGAATGACCATCTTGGTAGGTTTCAGCTCACCTAACCCTAGCCTCTCATACTTAGTGAAGGGTATCAGGTTGACGCTAGCCCCTAAATCGAGCATAGCTCTATGGATAAGCTGGTCCCCTATAACTATAGAAATAGTAGGGCACCCGGGGTCCTTATACTTTACTAGGATCTGGTTAGAAAGGATAGAACTAGCGCCAGAAGCTAAGAAATTCTTTTTAGGGACACTAGTTGCTCTCTTGGTTATACACAGATCCTTTAAAAATCTAGCGTATGGAGACATCTGCTGAATAGCATCGAGTAAGGGAATGTTAATCTTGACTTGAGAGAAGGTCTCTCTCATCTTCTCAACATGAGCTTGGTCTTTCTTCTTAAGCCTATGGGGAAAAGGAGGCAAAGGCATATGGACTTTCTTAGTAGAAGAATCTTTGGGAGGCAAAAATGAACCAGAGGAAGCTTTCTCCTCAAACTCCTCTTTCTTAGAAGGCGACTCAAGAGAGAGAGGAGTATCAGAATAATTGAGGACACCATCAGTAGCATCCTCTGACTTATTGGAAGAACCAGTTTCTGGAGAAGAAGAACGGGAAGATGAAGAAGAAGAATTCTGGAAAAATTAGTGAGGATACCTGCAGGGTTCATTGGGATTTCTCACTTGATTATCAATCTCTCGACCAGACCGAAGAGATGTAACTACATTCAATTTCCTCACAGACTCACTAGGGTTAGCACCAAAAGATGAAGAGGTATGACCCTTAGGGTTCACCTCAGGTTAACTTGGAAAAGTACCTGGCTCCCTAGAAGATGATGCTAATTGGGAAAACTGTTCAGTCATCATTCGCATCATTTTCTCCATATTAGCACTTATCATTCTCTCCACATTACTGTTAATTCTCCTTTCTATTCTATCAATATCAGTGTAGCTAGGAGGAGGTTGAGCTTGAGCTACAGGGGGTAGAGGTCTAGGTGCATTGGGCACACCTGAAAAAGCCAGTCTCTGAAAGGAATTGGGAGGATGGGAAATAGGTTGGGAGTTAGGAATCATAGCATTCGTTCCATTACTCCAAGAAAAGTTAGGGTGATTCCTCCACCCTGGATCATAATAAGGGAAAAATGGGTCGTTCTTTGATCTCTAGAAGGCGATACTCACTTGCTCTTATCAAATTACCAACTGATGAGCAAAATAAGGACAAGCACTTAAGGAATTATCTAAGGCCTGACAGTGGGAACATGACACAGTAGAAGTCTGAGACATCTAGGGCATTTGGGGAGACAATCCCTTTAACATGTTTTCCAGAACAGCAATCTTAGACTCTAAATGACTGACATCAAAGATAGAATGCAACTCGCCCCTTGTAATCCTAGAACTTAGACTGTCATCACGAGTTCCCATTGTATGGTTTTCTCAGCTAAGTCCTCTAAAAATTCTTAAGCAGTCATGACGCTCTTAGAAAGAAAGCCACCCTGACACATGGACTCTACTATGGTTCTAGTTTGTTGGTCCAGTCCTTCATAAATAATCTAGCACAAACGCGCCTGGTCTAAACCATGCTGGGGACACTAGGCCAGCAAATTTTTGAACCTATCAAAATATTTCTAAAATGATTCCCTATCGAGTTGCATAAATTGATTAATCTCATTCCTCAGCTTAATAGTCTTGGCATTAGGAAAATATTTTCTTAAGAACAATCGTACAAAATCATTCCAAGAAGCAATAGAATTAGCAGCCAAGTCGTACATCCAATGTTTAGCAGAATCATTCAAAGTAAAAGGAATCAATTTCATACGCACAATATCAATGGGGATATTAGGGAAATGCATCATGGAGCATACCTCTTCGAATTCCCTCAAAAATAAATAAGCATCCTCTAAACCAGTAAATTTAAGGAGTATCTGAGTATAATGAGGTCTCGATTCGAAAGTAACATTCGGTTCAAGGTCAGGTATAGTAAAACAAGATGGCAAAGCAGTCCTAGGAGGATAGAAGATATCACTCAAAGATCTTTCTTGTGCCATTCCTTCAATTCTAGGCTTGGGTTCAGATTCAGGTGTTAATTTAATCTCGAGGTCAGGCTCACTCCTAAAATGTCAATTATGTTCAGGATTTCTAACCCTACCAATCATATAAATCTCACACCCTCACCAAAGGTTCTATTTTTGGTCTTTTCTTTTTTTTTTCTCTCTTTTTTTCCTTTCTTTTTGGTTTTTCTATTTTTTTCTTTCTTTTTCTTTAATAAAAACCAAAACAAAAAAGAGTGAATCAAAACTAAAGACAATTTACAGACAGAAAATAAGCAAAACTCAAACAAAAGCACAAACACGAAGAAACTAAAAATAAATAAATAAAACTACACCTAAACAACCTAATTCCAAAAATAAAATTTAAAACAGAAAATAAGACTCCTAAAATCAGAACTAAATATACAGCAAACTCCACACAATCACAAGGGACATAAATATAATTTTTCTCGAATTTTGTCTATCCCCGAAGAGTGCAGAAAAATACAAACAGATTATTAAGTCCAAAATTCACAGAAAAATCAAGACAGCTCCATAAATTCTACAAAAATTCACACAAACTCTTAAAATTATGTTGAATCTAGGAAAAATATCAAAATAATAACAATCACACCAAAATTTTCCCAACAAATTCAAACAGATGCCGAAAGTAATGAAAAATCTGCACTGATTGTTTTTCTCCGGATTAGCTCTGCTTTGTGTCTTTTGCTGCACATAAACCAAATTCATTAGTACTGTTTTTTCAGCAAACAATAAACTATAAAACTAATCTCGACAAACATCAAAAATCAAAATGCTAACTAAATTCAAAAAATTAAAACTAAACTAAAATTTTGAAACGAATTAACGACTCAATTAAACTAAAAATCACAACTCTAAAATTAAAACAAAAACAACTCGAATGACTCTAAATACTAAACTATGACTCTAGGAAACCTAATTTCACAAACTCATCCCCGACAACGACGTCAAAAATTTGTTGTGATTTTTCGCAAGCGCACGGTTTATCGTTGTAACGCTAACGGGTGTCGATCCTCAGGGATGGTTGTGAAATTTAGTTACCAAAAATTCTAAATTAAATTAAAACTAAAGGCTAAATTAATCAAGTATTATGATTGAAAATTCCGCAAATTAATAGACCAAATGAATAAGATTAATTCATGGATTTGTGAAGAATACTAGACAAGCTAAGAAGCACCAAATTGCAAATATTTTCACCTCACCAACACTTTGCCGCGAATAGTTCATGAGCTGTGATTAACGAAGCAAGCGAAACCAGCAGAGGCATACACAGAACGGAGCAATTGAAGTCAAAGAAAAACTCAAGAAAACAGAGCCTCAAATCAGAAATTCAACACAAACGTTTGTAAATTCAATTCCAATATCCAAACTTATACTTGAACTCAAAACTGCAAATTTTAACTTGAATTGAACAACCCAAAATCAAATTACACTACTTTGCTTGCCTAAAACTAGATCTGGAAACGAAAACAAAGAAATTTGGAAACTGGAATAACCTACTCTACCCCTAATTTCTGCTTCAGCATATGCTGGTATGCTTTCGCCCATAAAATGTAGCCTCGAGCCCCTTCAGCCCCTAATCAATTGCTTCATTTACTCCTCCATAACCTCCTAATTGATGATGGGGATGATGAATGGTCGTTGATGATATTGGGACTTTGAATGTCGATTATTGAAGGAGGAGAGAGAGAGACTAGGGCGGGCTGGGCTGAAGTGTGTAGAAAGAGAACAGGCCCAAAATCTGGCTGGGCTGGCTACTCTGCTGGGCTCGTGATCCTTCTTTCTTTATTTTAGTTCCAAATTAATCCAATCATTTTTCCTTTTAGCAATCGCATCAAACATTTTCTTCCAATTTTCAAATTCCTACAAAATAAGAAAAACAACATTAAAATCCTAATTTAGTAATTTATTTCGAGCAAGTATTAGGTAATAAAGAGTATAAAATAACATAATTCCAGGTTAAACACTTATACTTAAGAACACAAACTTATACCCTTACTTAAGAACAGTCGTTACATAATAAACTGGCAATTCGAGCCCCTATCAGTTTCATAAGGGCCGGCCTTTTCTATTTTAAAGTCCAAGTAGCAGTAGCTTGCTTAGACTTTTCTCGATGGCCAGCACTAAACATAATATGCCTTTTCACAAAATATTCACCCTCTTCCTCAATCACTTACCACAGCTTGCTTGGACTTTTCATCCATTGGTGCAGGCCGAGTCTTGCGATCCTTATGAGTGTCTATGTATACATAAGCTCTTGAAGGTTCCACTCCATTGACATTGTAAAAAGCACATCACAGCACAAATTCGTAAGAAATAGGAGGAATATGTTAGAGGACTACAAACAAGAATGAGTAATAAACAAATAAATAACCTTCTCTGCAGTCACGCGAGCAAAGCTTTTCGATCCAGCAATATGTACCATAACTTGATTTGCACGACTTTTCCTATTTGTGACACTATGCTTCTAAATGTATGAACTAATGTCAGAAAGCAATACCAAGTTTAAGGTCATTCATAATGGTAGTATGGTGCCATAAGATTAGAAGAACTGTAGCATTTACCTTTCCTTTATAAGAAATCCAATATGTTACCAAAGAAATCCATTGATCTTTGGGTACACAATCAAGCCTATGCGCATTCATGATGGCAGTAACATTTCCACGGTTGGCTCATAATGCTCGAGTTTAAGGTCAGCCTTAAAGTTGCTCCATTTCCTTCCCATTGATTTTAGCACGTAACTTTCAGCTACTCGATAAGGAATGATGAATTTTACTTGCTAAGGAAAATAAGATTCATGCTTTAAGGGGAGCAACATACGATATAAAACATTCCTTAACAGTATCTATAGTATACCTTGATAATGTCAAGAAGTCCCATTTTCTCTTCTTTTGGAACTCCCCGCCAGTCAATGTATGACAAGAAACATAGCATTGGATTTCTTACTATTGTACCCACCAAGTAAGCCAGATCTGACCCTTCATTACCGATTGATTGCCACCGTTTGTTCCACTCCACTAGTATTCTCTTTTCTTTAGGTTGATTCCACATATAAGCCATCAAAGTAGGTCCTCTTTGTTTCTTAGATGACGTATCAGAACATATTTCATATAAAATATTAAAAAAACAGCCACAACATAGTGCTTGTTAATTTCATCTTTTATATTACAAAAAAAATACCATCAAAACAAGTACAAACAAGTTTGGCGTCCAACTCATCACTGAAACTAAGTGCTCATATTAAAATAAGTTTACCTTCACTTAACTCATGATTGCTAATAGGACTACCATTAGATGGACCTAACTGAGCACCAGATTGTGTGGTCACATTTTGCTCCATTTCAGCGGTAGAGGCAGAGGCAGAGGCAGCATTAGAAGTCCTCTCATTTTGAGTAGCAATGTATACTATCCGCGATCTCTTTCTTTTTCCCATGATACCTATGAAACAAAATTAATAAGATCTCACACGATCAAACTCAAGCATAATATTAAAGCCCATCAAACAATTACTTAATTAAATTATGAAGACACTAGACAGGTATACATGTATTCCAAAAACAACTCAGGAATTACGATATCACACTCCACAAATTAAGAATTAAGCTCATCTTCTTCATCTATGTCTTCCATATGGTCATCTTCTATGTATGTCCCTTCAACCAAAGACGTTGCATCAATTTCTACCTCACTAGCTCCTTCAATCTCGATTATGTGAGGTTCAGTATCCATAAAAAGATATTTTTATCTTTGCCATCTTCCCCAAGATCAAATGTCTCCCTCGATTTCATAGGTTTAAGAACAAACCATTCAGTTTCTCACCGATCTTGTACATATATAACTTGTTGTACTTGAGAAGGGAACACAAAGGGCTCGTCATTCAATCTGTGGCCAATATGTATCAAACGACAAAAATTTACCAATGTGTACCCTAATCCATCTCTCTTTATTCCCCTCCCTTGGGTTATATCGACCCATTCACATCTAAACAAAACAACCTTAAAGTCTCCATAATAATCCAATTCAACCATGTCAATGATACGACCATAATAGACAACATCTCCAACCATTAGCCTTGTATCGCTAGAACTCACATAGCTTTGAGTCTTTGTAACAACCATAACACCACTATTCTGAGTACTCATACTTTTCCCATACTCTCTTGTTCTAAAGTGATAACCATTCTTCACATCGAAAGCTTGGAATCTTTTTGCAATGAAATTTGGATCCCGAGCTAGTGATTTGATATGATTCGTGACTCGATCATCAGTTAAACCTTCTGGGCTTGTCACCTAATTCCACATCAAATAAGAGAGATGATTAGCATACCTAAATATCATGGATACAGTGCAATATCATATAATGAGTAATACATACATAGTCATTTAACCAATCACTAAACCCTTCACTATGCATCTGCTCCTTGTCACATGGTGTTGGACATCTTCGATGTGTTATTCTGTTAATGTGAGCCATGTGCTCTCTATACATGTATATAAAAAAAATTGATTACATTAATGATAAGATCCACAATATTTAATGATGTTATAGTTTGTGCCTTAAACTTACTTCTTTAAAGATTTAGGATTTGTGTCTTCACAATTAAAAAGCACATAGCGATGTGCTTGCTTCCATGCATTTTCATTCATTTTAAATCCCTCAATACTCTCGTAAGGTGTCCCTTCACTTGGAAAAAGGCAGGATTCGTCTTGCTGAGATTCATTGGAGGCATTATTTCAAGCTTGATTACTAGACTCTAACCTTTTCAAGTACTGTGAAATAAAATTGAGGCATTCTCTACCTATATATGCTTCTGCCATAGAACCTTCTGGGCATGCTGGATTACCAACATCAGATTTGCGCTCTTTCAAATACCTATTTTTATAATTACACAAAGTGTTCATTTTATCTTATTAACAACACTAATGTATATATAACATGTTTAAGAACAAAGATATTGTTTGTTACCTTTTGGTTGAATATATCCAATGATAAATCACTGGTCCGGCAACCCTAGCTTCATATGTTAAATGAACAATCAAGTACACCATAATGGTGAAGAAGGCAGGTAGAAAGATCTTCTCCAAACAACAAAGAACTTTTGCTTCAATCAAGTCAGGCTCATGAACATGTAATGTCTTTCCACATAACACTCGAAATATGGAACTTAGTTCAATCAAAATCGATATGACCTTGTCATCTATGTTTCCTCTCAAAGCAATAGGAAGAAGATATTGGATAAGCATATGATAATCATGACTTTTAAGACCACTTAATGTCTTGTCCTTTTGAATGCACCTAGAGATATTAGATGCATACCCATCAGGAAATTTCACATTCTCCAAAGTTTCATAAAAGAAATTCTTCCCTCTTTACTCAAATTAAAACATGCTGGTGGCAAATATATCCTTCCAGATTCCCCACATCATTGACGCCACAATTTCTTCCTTATCCCCAAATGTTCAGTGTCACGACGAGCTTTAAGATTGTCCTTTGATTTATGATCAATATTCAACAAAGTGCTAACAATGTTGTCACCACAAACATTTTTTTCTATGTGCATCACATTAAGATTATGGCGCACTAGATTATGCTCCCAATAAGGAAGTTTTAAAAAAATACTCTTTTTTTTTTTTCGCCATGTGTACTCAGGAACCCTAGTAGCTTGACCACTCATTTTACCTAAAGTGAACTCAATATTCTTCACTTGATCCAATATTTTTGCTCCAGATGGTGGCTTACAGTTGGTCAAATCATCGAAAAAACGTTAATGTCCCATAAAAGAAGACTTATTACCATATTTTAATCTTATGGAGCTGGTATTCATGTTGCATGAAGGACAAGCAAATTTTCCATACACATTCCATCCAGACAAATTTCCTAATGCAGGAAAATCATTTATTGTCTACATAAAAGCTGTATGCGACTGGAAAATTTGCCCACTTGTTGCATCATATGTTGGTACCCCAACTTCCCATAATTCTATCAACTCTTCAATAAGAGGTTGCAAGTACACATCAATATCGTTACGCGGTGCTTCAGGTCCAGAAATAAGCAGTGATAAAATAAAATTTTCTTTTTTCATGCACAACCATGGAGGCAAATTATAAGGTATCAAGATTACAGGCCACACACTATAACAACTATCTTGTCTGCCAAATGGGTTAGACCCATCATTGGTAAGCCCTAGCCTAACATTTCGGGGTTCAGCACCAAAGGGAGGATATAATGCATCAAGGTGCCTCCAAGCTTGCGAGTCAGCTGGATGCCTTAAAATACCATCCTTTTTGCGCTCTTTCTCATGCCACACCATATCTTTTGCCATTTTATATGACATAAACAATCTTTGTAATCTTAGCTTTAAAGGGAAATATCGTAATATTTTGGCAGGAATTACCTTCTTTCTTCTTTTAACTACACCATCTTCTTTCTCTCCATGCTCATACAGTACACTCTATTGCACTTGCATTCTCTTTCCATAACAACATACAATCATTAGGACATGCATCTATTTTCTCATACTTAAGACCAAGACCATTCATAATTTTTCCTGCTTCAGTCATAGAACCAGGCAAGGTCTCACCTTTAGGGAAAGCATCTTTCAGAAGTTTTAGTAATACATCAAATGATTTATTAGACCATCCAAAACGACATTTCACATTATACAGATGCAACAAAAGTGATAATCTGCTATATTTCTTGCATCCAGGATACAATTCCTTATCAACATCCTTCAGTAGAGAATTGACCTTGTCCATATTTGGATCATTATGTGCATTATCACTTTCAACAGTATATTGCCCCAAATTTGCCTCCACTCTTTCATCTTCATCTAAATTCACATTAATATTACAAGAGGGAACTCCAAAGATATTACACAACAAATCCATCACCACATCATCATCATCATCATCATCATCATCATCATCTAGATCATCATCATAAACTGTTTGGTTCCTATTCAAAGTTGTTGCCACACCCGATGCATGTAATGATTCCCTATGACAATACCATGTGTCATAGTCTTCAATCATTCGGTGTTCAACAAGATGGTCAAATATCTCTTTTTTAGATCTATGAAACCGATGGACACACTTTTTGCATGGGCAAGGGACTTTCTCATCCTTATTCCTAAAGGCGAACTCCAAGAATTCATTAACACCACCTTCATGCCAATTATTACTGTCAATCCATTTGCGCTTTCGATGATCCATCCTCTCACTGACAACAAAATAATATATGAGCAACAATGCATGCAAGAACCAAGTAAAATATATATTTAAATAATGCCAACAAACCAATGAGCATTGTACGTAACTACATTTGCACATACGCCATACAAATACAACATTTCTTATAAAAGTTTACAGAACTATCACAACCAAGCATTTCTTAGAAAGAGAAAAGTAGAAGGCCCAAGGTCAACAAATAATGAAACCTTCCCAACATAGCAATTAGCACTGATGTTGATGAAAGAAACTAAGCAAATGGACAAACAAGAAGAATGGCCAAATAAGAGGGAAATACGATTGGAAAAATTGACTAAGAGGGCCTTTCTTTTCTCTTTCTTGGACGATGATGATGATGCCATGGTTAAAACAAATAAAACACTGTCTCAGCTCTAATACTGCTATCAAAATTGTGTTCTTACCAGAACTATCATAACCAAACCTCTTCATGCATGACTAAGAGGACCCAATGCTAGCATTGATTGTATTATTTAGTGAGATGGCTTTCCGCCTAACTCTATCCACCTAGTGTGTGTTTGGATTTTTGGAGAGGCGTACTTATAGTTTAAAAATACATTATAGTGTGTGTTAAGAACAAGGAGGAGATTTTACACCTAAATTTTGTTTTAAAAGTGGTATTGAGTGGTATTGCACCTACATTTAATTTGAAAAAAAAGTTCAATTCTCACTTTCTTAAAGAATTATTACTATTATATATATACATTTAAGCTCATCAAAATTAAAATATACTTTTTGTAATAACATTAATTCAATTCTAAACACTTGCAATATCTGAAACGATGGATCTTGAGTTTAACATATACCATTATTCAAAATTTTTTTACTCAGAAAAAGCAATGGTTATTCAATTTTCACTTTTAAAACCATACTATTAAGTAAATTTTATTTTTCTATTTAATATTATGCCTTTTTTTGGGAAAAAGAAAAGAAATAATAATTAAAAAAAAGTGGCAAAACACTAACTTGGAATTAGCGCCCAAACCCAACTACACACCCTTAAACAATGAATAGAGTCAAAAGAAGTGCAATATTTTAACACCAATTATTGTTACAAAATCAAATAAAACATAGTATTTCCATTTTCCCCCTTCTTCCCCGGTTTCAGTTTGGAGTCCCCTTATTATAAACCCAGAAACCCAGGTACAATGAGTGTGAGACTGAGACATTGAGACTACTAAGAGAGAGAAGACAAATATCTAATGTGTGGGGAAAGTGGTGGCTGCTAATTCCTAGGTATTCCTTCCTTCACTAACTTGTTTATCTTTTCTCTTTTAATGCTCTGTTTTTTTAGTTTTGTGAATGTTTTTGGGAGGTTTTTTAATGGTTTTTTCTCTACCGTCTCTTGCACTGGTTACAAAGCCTTGCTTGCTTAGCTACTTCACTTTTGTATGAGTTTTCTTGAGGTTTGAGTTCAAATCAAGGAAGACATTTTAGAGAGAGAAAGAGAGAGACACAGAAATAGAGAAGAGTAGAAAGAGAGAGAAACAGATTTGTTTATCTGGGAAAAATAAAGAGATAAAAGCAAGTGATGTGAAAGCAGAAACGTTTGAGAGTATCTTGAGGACACTTTTACAAGCTATTTTCTTAAATACTAGAGCAAAGGTCGTTAAGGACCAAAATGGCAATACTTCTATTTTAGGGCAGCCAACAGAGTCAGCATTGCTTAAACATAGGTTGAATCTAGGTGGTGATTTGAATGCTGTATGTAAAAATTATGAGATTAAAATGCTAGAGCCTTTCAATTCTGTCAGAAAGAAAATGTCTGTTCTTGTGGCACTACCAGAAGGCAGCTACCGAGCCTTTTGTAAGGGTGCATCAGAAATAGTCTTAACAATATGCAACAGGATGATTGATTCCAATGGAGATTATGTTGATTTATCTAAAGAAAAGTTATGGATGTAACGCATGTCGTAAATGGTTTTGCTTTTCAAAGACGTGGATGATGGATGTGATAAAAGTAGCATTCCTGGAGAAGGCTATACTTTAATAGCAATTGTTGGAATCAAAGATCCTGTCTGCCCTGGAGTTAAGAATACAGTTCAGACTTGTATAGTTGCTGGGATCACTGTGCGTATGGCCATCTCCACTAAATAATACAATCAAAAAGCTTTAACACTAACAACAAGACCAGTAACCAATAGCAAGTCATACCATGGCAAAATACACCCAATGTATGCATCTTACACTGTACCAACTGGTTAATCCAACAACATTATACCAAAGCAGATTCCTACCTCAAGACCAACTAACCAAGTAATGCAGCTAGAAACAACTAACCAAGTAATGCAGCTAGAAATACTTTTCTGTCCCAATAAAGCAAACTAATCGAAAGATCTTAGATAAAGACATACCAAAATAGACTTGAGTTTCTCTACAAGCTTATAATCAATTCCACCCACCAAAAATCTCCTCTGGTGACTTCAAGCAGCAAGGAAAAGGGGAAGCAAGATTAAGATTAGCCTAGCCTGGAATGGAAGAGAATTGTAATTAGCCCACATTTCAGTGGAACATAGCTGTAATTAGCAAACTGAGTTAGATAGATTGATAGACACCGAAAGAGACACACATAGCGAGTGAGAGAAAGAGAGAGAGACCTGACCTAGATAGCATATGTAGTGAGCAATTTTGGCATTGTACTTGATGTCTTTGCCGAAGAATTAGCCAGATCTAGCAATTGTGTAGGAGAATCCTCAAACCCTAGAGTTACGCGAGGTAGTCTGTGAAGGAGAGGGGGTTGTGCTTGACCCAGATAACACATGGGCTGAGCAATTCGGCACTGTTCTCAACCTCTTCACTGAAGAACTAGCCAGAGTAAATGGTTTAAGCCATGAAGGAGAGTCAAAGAAGCAGAGGGATTGTGCGAGAGTCAAGAGGGTCTGAGAATTGAAAAGGCTGAAGATAGAACTGAAGCCATAACTTGAGTTTCATTTTCCAAGTCCTAGTTTTTTTAATTTTCAGCGGGCAAATGAAGTGGGTTGGGTGCGCATAATACAGTAAGCTATAGCGGCATTTCTATAAATCCTACCAAAGCCTAGCAATTCTAAACTTGATATTAATTTAGGCCGTGTTTGTGCTAATTGCCGCGATATAAATGCCACTAAAACCATAATCTGTTGTAGTGGTGGGCTACGTTAATGAATGGCTATGGGCTCGTGGAATACAACATGGTAAAATTTTGGTGATGAGCAAGGAGAGCTAAGCCTGAGCTAAGTGATATTCTTCCTTTATTTAATTATGTCATGGTGGTGTACAGTCAGTGCATTTGTGTTGCTATTATGATCCATGTGAATATATTATTCACTATATTAAGTAATTCTATTATTAAAAACTAAGATCATGTCATGCTTAGGTGTTCACTGGATTAGCATAAATTCATGGACCATGAGTTCCCAAAATCACCATGCCTACCTTCTTACCTCTCTTTCTTTCTTATTTGTGCTTATGACCAATCCATTGCCAACTTGTCCCCTTTCTTTGTCAAACAGTTCCGATGGTAGTTCTGCCTACCAAGATAGTGTTCCCACTATTGATCATCCTACCTAACCTAGATAGTCATCTTTGTTAGATGGAAGTCGATCTCACCCTAAAAGCAGATGCCCTCAAATTCGATATGGAAGGTAATGGTAATCCTCAAGTGCCCCCATCTGAACCCAAACTTTGTACTGAACTTCCAAGAGATCACCTTACAGGGCTTCTTTCCATAGGCTAATCTTTTCGCCAGACTACTCAAACTGATTTTGACCGCCTTTGCCTAACTTGCCTCCACCCTCACCCCCCATTCTTATGGATGAGTTAATTGCTTATTGTCTGTTGGGAAAATTTTGGGGGCCCCCTCTTCCATCGCCTGCTATGATTCACAAAACAAAGAAGGATTTGCACTGTGTTAAAGGACAAGTCAACTATGTTAATGCTAGTAATGACTGGATTATGCTTAGGTTTGTAAATTTTGAGGATAAAATGCTTGTCTATGATTAGAGGCCTTGGTATGTGAATGGGCTAAACTTTGTTATATATAAATGGACCCCTTTTTTAACCCATTTTTGACCTCTACTGGAAGAGTCGAATAGTGGGTTAGAGTCCCTATATTACCTTGGGAATTTTTAGGATAGGGACTCTCTTATTGATTTGTTAAAACCTATGGGCCCTATAGTTAGAGTCGACCAAAACACACTCTGTTCCTTAAAGGCAAGTTTGCTTGTGTCTGTTTGAACATTGATATGACCTAACCTTTCCCTGGTAGTTTTACTATTACTAGAGGTGGGCTGTCAATGAGAGTCTCCCTCATTTATGAGGAGTCTCATGAAGTTTTCCCCTTGTACGGAGGAGAGTCCCACCAATTAGATAGCTGCCTTAAGCTTCCCTCTCAGAAAAAATTGAAGTTATGGTTCAAAAATTTGAAGAGTCTGATGAATTCTGACGAACTAAGATCCCTTTTCCTTCTTAAGTACCCATCTCCCACTAACTGAATACCATGTCACGGTGTCCCTAAAGAAAAGCATCATATCAATTCATGGTTCTCACCACAAAAAATCCTCTAATTTGAAACTTGAAGCTACTACATCTCCTCCACCTATAGCTCTAGCTTCGACTCCTGTGGTAATCGAACCTATCATGATTGCTTCAGTAGGGGTCCCAACCTCGATTGACCCCAATGGGATTTTTTTGGCAAACCTTACTGCCATGATGCTTTAAGGTGAACCTTTTTATAATTCTAATCATATCAATGCTATGGAAGATGATATAGAAGATGGTATGGATGCTGTTGAGAACTTTGATATGTTCCTTAACCTTGATAATATCGAGGATGTGGAGATGTCAACCGACTCATCTAAAAGGAAGAGGGTTGAAGAAGGCGAGGAGTGTAGCTCCTATGGCTAATTGCCTTTGAGCTTTTTTTTTTTTTTTTTAAGCTGATGATTGGATATTCTCTTTTGATTATGGTGTTTCTTACTAGATGGAGTTGGTGTCCCATCCAGAGCATTCAGTACTTTTCTTTTTTATGCATCCTTTTAGTTGTTAGTTTAAGGATTCCTACACTTCAGGTTTTACCACCTAGTTTTAGGTTGGTTTATAGCTTTTGGGATGCAAATGCTAGCATCAGTTGGAGAGCAACCTGTGCTACTGGTTTCTTTGATATTGCTCATTATTATATAACCAAAGCTGACTTTTGTGCTTACCATGGTTTGGATTTGAGTTATTCAACCTATCCCTATGCACATAGCCACTTGATGTTTTCTACTGCATCTGTTCTAACACTTAGCAATATGGCTACTTATATTACAATAGGGGGTGGTTGGATATTATGCAAATGTACTCAACTTAATGTTGCTCCCTCATTTGGTGAGCAGTCTAATTTTTGGAACTTATGGTATAGTCCCCCACTCATCATGAAGTCGATGATGCGATTTGTCTGGCCTGAGACTTCATCTCTAAGTTATTTTTTGGTACACATACCATACTTGTATCGCAATGCTTTGTCACTACCTGCCTAATGGAAATTTTTTTTTCCCCCTATTGTTGTTTTACAAAGAATTCTTGATGTGTCTGATGGTTTTTGTCAAGATTTTCTCAAGGTTAATGATTGGAATCATACTTAGAGCCTATCCCGTAAAGTTCTTTTTTTTGGATTGTGTACTATTCACTATTGCAAGAGAAGGGCTTTGCCCTTCCAAGGCTATTCAACTGGCCGCCTTCAGGCCCAGAAAAATTGAATACCCCAAACTCATGTGTTGTATTACTATGAGAAGTTTATGCAGTTAGTTGTATTTGATGTATTGAATGTGCTATTTAGTAAAAGAATATGTAACCAAGCTCTTTTAATATGTCAATTTGATAATGAGAGTACACTTCTAATTGTTGCCGTTACCATAATTTTTAAGATTATCAAAACTCAAGGTCAAGTATCTTGGGTTGCTAACAGGTATGCAAAAATTCAATCTACTTTAGCCCATATCATTAACTTTGATACCAAAACTGAGTATTATGACTCTCAGCATATGCTATGCCTTTGCTCAAATGACAAATACTTTGTTAATTATCATATATGCTTGAGCCCCGGCCCCAAGAATCCAACTCTATTAATGTAACAAGTTATCGTTAGAATTTATTGTCCTGCTTGAGCCCCAGCCCCAAGAATCCAACTCTATTAACGTAACAAGTTATTGTTAGAATTTACTGTCCTCTAATATTAAGAAACCCTGCATATTGCTCCACACCTAGAAATCAAATCTTCATATGCAACAACTCAACTTAAGTGCCCTTAGACCACAAATGGTACACAGGCAATTGTAATATTCATATGATAGGTTGTTATGAAAATATATAGTTCGAATACCTAGGGCATTAAAACCACAAGTTGTTCAGGAAGTCCAATTCCTAACAAGAACTCATAAAGCAAATATGATTTTCTTGTTAGAAACAATGGTTAATGAAAAAAATATTAAGAAAATTTTATCTCTAGTGGGATTTGAGCGTTTCGAATATGTCCTACTGATTAATCATTCAGGGAGTATTACAGTACCATGGAACATTGGCAAAATACATGCATCAACTCTACTAAAAGAACCATGAGCGATTCATATGTTGACACATGATCCCAAGAAAGCACAAAACTCTGTTATTTTAGGAATATATGCACTGACTCAATCCAGAGAGAGATAGATTGTGTGAGCACTTTTTACAACTTGATCATGTTATTGATGTACCCTGGTTTTTAACGGGATACTTAAATCAACTTGCTAGCCCCAGTGAAAAAAAGAGGGGCAGACTCATCCTAATAGCAAGTTTTAGAGACTTAATAAATTTCTCTTAGCTATTGATGTGGAATCTATCCAAGTCAATGGCAACTTATTCACTCAGAACAAGAAAATACATACTCATCTTGTCTTGAAAGATTAGATAGAGCTATAGCTAGAAAAGATTGGACTACCATGTACCCGAATGCTTTTGAGATGCATGGTAGCTTTACATGCTCAGACCATAAGCCTATCATCTTTTCATCTAACCTTGTATAGGACAGACATAAAAGCCGTCCTCTTTCAATTTTAAAACTTTTGTTGCAAATACTAACAACTGGATACTATAGTCGCAAGAAAATGAAAGACCTATTTCAAAGGAACCAACATGTTCAATTTCAGAAACTCAAAAACATCAAATATGACATCAAAGATTGGTTGAAAAGTCACTTCAGTAACTTCCATGAGAAACTGGCTCAAGATACGTAAAAAATAGACTTTGTTAAAGAAAAACTACTTCCAAATCCTAACAGTTATAGACTTAATTCCTAGATGAAATGACTTCTGAAACAAAGAGAAAAATGATGCTTTTCAACCAGAAATATTGGGGCAAATTGTGAAAAAAATAGTGATTAGTTAATGGAGATAGAAACACCAACTTCTTTCAACGAAGAGAAAATTCTGGAAGGAAAAAGAAATTGGTCATCAAGCTTTGAGATGACTATGGTATATGGATAGATGATCATAAGGCAATAGCAGAAAAATTTACATCGGACTATGCCAAAAGATTTAAATTAGCTTACAGCAGCCAAAGAACCATGCCTAATATTGGCATCCCTAACCTGATTTCTGACCATGAAAACAACGAGCTTATAAGACTCCCTAACTTGGACGAAGTCAAAGAAGTTGGTTTTTAGCATTAACTCTGATAAAACACCAGGTTTTGATGTGTTCAGTGCAAGGTTTTTTAAGAACTATTGGAACATTATAAAGAAATATTTGTTCGGTTGCATCCTTGAATTCTTCTTTACTAAAGGAAAAATCCTTAAAGAAATTAATCACATCTTTATAGCACTTATTCTGAAAACCTATAATCCTGTGCATACTAGCCAATTTAGGCCTATTAGCCTTTGCTGAACTACCTATAAGATTATTTCCAAGATTTTAGTCAACATATTAAGACCATTACTCGATAGATTAGTACCTCCCTTTCAAAGTGCCCTTATCCCATAACATTCTATTCATGATAATCTCTTATTATCTCATGAGATAATCCATAAGGTTAAGACCCTGAAGAGTAAAACATCATGGGTGGCCATTAAAATTGATATAGAAAAAGCATATGATATAATGGAATGAGACTTTATTTTGAAATGCTTACAAGAAATGGGCTTTCAGCCAATATGGAATAATTGGATTAAGGAATGTACTTCTTTAGTATCTTACTCTATCATCATCAATGATAAGCCTAATGGACTATTCACCCTGGTAATAGGAATTTGACAAGGAGATCCCCTCTCCTGTATATCTTCATTTTATGTATGAAAGCTCTAAGTCTCTGGTTATTAAAAAAAGCAAACAATATAAAATCAGGAATAGGGGTTCAGATTTGCTTGAAACCAATTGCCATTCCTGGTCTGCTATTTGTAAATGACTACTTACTATTTTTGTAAGACCAACTATAGTAGTTGTACAACACTTAAAATAGTATCAGATAAATTTTGCTCTATTTCAGGGGAACTAGTTAACTACCACAAATTAGTACTTACATTCTCATAAAATGCATCTACAACACAAAAACAGTTAGTAACAAGCATCTTTAATATTTCGCACAGAGATTCCTTAGGTGAATACCTGGGTTGTCCTCTGTTTCAAGGTAGACCATCTAACTGCACCTTCTAAGAGATTCTCTACAAAGCCACAGCTAAACTACAAGGATGGAAAGTAAACTACTTATCTAAAGCAGGAAGAACAATGTTAATACAATCTCAGCTGGAATAATTACCAATGCACATGATGCAATGTTTTCAACTGCCAAAAAATACTAGTCATGACCTAGACAAACTCAGTAGAGAATTCTTTTAGAGGAATACTAATATAGAAAAGCAGTTTCAACTTATAGTGTGTGACAAGATATGAATGCCAAAAGGTAATGGTGGACTTGGGCTATGCAAAACAGAAGGTGTCAACAAAGCATTCCAGTGTAAGCTGGCTTGGAAAATTCTTACAAATGAATCTAGCATATGCGCTTGAATGATGATTGTACAATGTCTCCACGATGCGGACTTTCTCCACTACAAGAGAAAAAGCACTGATTCATTAGTATGGAAGAACCTTCCAAAATGCAGGGAATTAGTAAATCAAGCTGTTATATGGAAACTAGGGAATGAAAACATCTCCTTTTGGTATGATAATTGGATAGAAAACAATAACTTACTTAGCATCCTAGGTCTGGATGAAGAAGACGATCCTAGTCCACAAGTTAAAGTTTGCAACTTTTTCCAACAAGACAGAGGTTAGGACCTTCCCAAACAGGCACAAACCCTTAGCGATCACATGATCATTCAGAAAATACAAGGAATCGCTATCCCTATGCATAGTACAAAGGATTCCTTTTGCTGGGGATAAACTAATTCAGACAACTTTCATACAAAATCCGTGACGTGGATAGTACATGATACACATCTATATGCCTCTCCTGAATGGTCTTTCAAATGGATTTGGAACATGGACACCATAGCCAAAATTAAAATCTTCTCATGGCAACTGTGCCATAAAGCTATCCCTATCTGAGCTAAGCTTCTGAAAAGGGAATTGGACATTAACACAGTATGCCCAATTTGCCTGAGCGACATCGAATCAACCGAACATCTTCAACAAATGTCACATGGTTAAGAAAGTATGGGAATTAGTCGATAAACATTAATGGCTCCTAATCCAGCTTTCACCTACTGGATGTCATGAGATGTCTTATGCCCTTAAGATGGTAAAGCCTTCACACAACCCAAAGATGCTTTAAAAATTTTCCTTTATTGTTTGGAGCATCTGGAAAGTTAGGAATGCAACAGTATTTGAAAATCAAATCTTTAACCCTATAGCATGCTTAATACGAGCAAAAAAGACAAATGTTGAATAAAGAATTCGAACTTGCATGTCAAGTGAACACTTCATTAAGGGATCTTCTTCTCCCCTTCCATCTCAATCCACCTTGTAAGGTGGGACCCTCTCCCTCCAAGATTCATCAAAATCAACTTTGACAGATTACTCATCAACTCTTAAGCGTCAGGCAGATATATTTTACGCGATAGGACTGGCAAACTACTCAAAGCGAGAGTAGCATATTATGGGCATACTTCAATTCTTGTGGCAGAAGTTAGAGCGCTTCGAGATGTAGTCAACGCAATTGTACAGGCCGGCTTCAACAAAATTAGCATAGAAGGACACAGCCAAGTAGTTATGCAAGCATTGAAAGGAAGTATCAATATCCCTTGGCAAATTTATAATATTATCGAAGATGTTCGCAATTGACTAGATCAAGGTGCCCAATTCAGCATCGATCATATTTTTCGAGAGGCAAATATGGTAGCAGATTGGCTGTCTAAATTTAGACACTCTATCATAGCCTCTTTCTCTTCAGATGTTTGTGTTTCTCCATTTCTTCGATCTATCTTAGCCGAGGATGTAGTTGGATGCATTTTTGTAAGAAGAGGTGTCTAACAATTACCGCTTATGTTTTCACCATTTTTTTAAAAAGAAAAGTGATATAGCCTCTTAACCCCTAAAAAGCAATCTCTGCTGTCGATAAGAGTACCCAAGCAATAATGCAATTCAAGAAACAAAGAAGAACCAATAACAAACAATAATACCAAAACTTCTAATTGAGCAAACAAATCAGGCCCTGGCTAGAACTCCACAATCTACGGAACTGGAACATCTTAATACGGATAGAGGGGTCAGTAGAACTTGTTGCTTTCACGCAAACTTCATGCCATTTTTCTATATCATCCTCCTCAAAATCCATTAAACCCGCCATCTTGCCATCTTCAATTTCCAAGCTTATTTTGCCAATTAAAGATCATTGCCGGGATCTTTGAATCATTTTCCTTGCCTTTCTTTTTCTTGCCAATTCGTCATGCTTCCTATTCCAGGGGATTGGGGGAGGGGGGCATTAAATGACTTATTCACAATTATGCAAAATGTGAGCACTTTAAATTAACTTCTATAGCGGTTCGCAGCGTAACTTTCCACTTAAAAGGCAAGTTACGAAAGTTACAACTATGTACCAAAGTTACAACTATGTCGTATTAGCTCATTTTTCTTAGTTTTCAATATTTGAGATGAAAAAGTACGAACTTACAAATTAAGGTCCTGTTCGGCAAAATTAGCGGTTCAAGTAGCTGATAGCGATTCAAGTAGCGAATAGTTGTTTAGGTAGCAGATAGCGTTTCTAATTTAGCTATTCAGCAGATAGCGTTTCTAATTTAGCTATTCAGCGGATAGCTGTTTGGACGAGTAGTTGAAATAAATATGTCCGGCAAATTTAGCTATCGGGTCAGCTGATTAATGTAAATTGACATAAAAGGATATAAATAATTTCCAAAGGATATTTTTCGGCAAAAAAAATGAAACACTACTTTTGAATGCAAAATGTTAATATTATTAGCTTTTCAGAAACGCTGCTTAAAATGCTAAACGCTACAAGAGATACTAGTCAAAATACTATATTACCGAACACTAAAAATTACCTAATTAGTATATTGACTTAATCAAAATGCCAAATATTAACTAAAATACTATTGCCGAATACGCCATAAGTAGAATTTGTCTAATATAAATACTGCTGATAATAAAAAAATTTGATTTTTAAAGTTATATAAGACCCTAACTCCTAATTTCATCCCATTAATGTTTTTGTTACTTGGGGATAGTTTAATGGTATGATGCTTGATTCCATAAGAGAAATTAAATTTCGATTCTCTTAAGATTGTGTGTGTGTGCCAATTTATTCATAACAAATTAATAATAATAATAATAATAATAATAATAATAATAACAAGAGAAATTAAATTTCGATTCTCTTTAGATTGTGTGCGTGTGCCAATTTATTCATAACAAATTAATAATAATAATAATAATACTAATAACAACAACAACAATAATAATATTGATGTAATAATAATAATAATAATAATTGTCATTTTAATGACAACTATTATTGATTTAATAATAATAATAATAATAATTAGTATTATTATTATTGATAAGGAATCAACTATTTTAATGGTTCTAAAGTACAATTTTGTCCGATTTTATTAAATATTAATATATTTATCACAATAAAAATCATCTTATTTCTTTATTAAAGATTAAAAAACTCACAATTTAAAATAAAAATAATTATATATATGAGTCTTGATGTTAGTACGTAATGAAAATGTCCGTGATGTGGATAGATGAGCAAGAAGCTATGACTGATGCCATCCATGTTGATCACTTGATTGCTTCCAAATTACAGGGTACACCCAGATCCATGGATTCTGATTACAAAAAATGGTAATATATTTTTTTTTTCCCGAAACCTACTTTTTTTAATGGTCCCTTTTTTTTCAAAAAATTAAATAACAAGTCCTCTTTGAACCTTGAAAAATTTGATGGAATGAAAAAATTTGAAAAAAATAGTTTTTTTTCTTGTGTTTTGGTTTAGAGAAAATCATAAAGAAAAAAATATGAAGGAAAATTAAATAGAAAAATTGTTAGAAACAAGTGATAAAATTTTCCTCATAAAATTATGAGGAAAGTTTGGGAAAAGTTTCAAAAGAATCCCTAACTTCCTCCAACCTTACATCGTTTAGATGATATTAATATGATTCAAATAATTCATCAATATTCAAATTTCTCATTCAAATTCTTATATTTTTTTCTCAATCCAAATAAAAGAAAAAAACTCACTTTCTTTCCACTTTTTTCCTCCTAATTTTTTAATCGAATTTTTTAAGTATCAAATAGAACCTTAATAATTTAAATTAGGCCATCTCAATGATTCTATAGACTCATATGACACGTGTAGTTAGTGGGACCTGCGGGAGCATGAAATATGGAAACAGGTGGCACCATTTGTCCAAAGTCAAGCTAATCAGGCTGGAGAAATCTGATAGTGATTACTGATTAATGAGGTATCACCCCCCTATTGACTGTCCTCTGTTTATTTTTGATTTTTCGCTGATTACTTTCCTGTTTTTCAATCTACAGGTGTCAGGATGAGCACATCATGCATCTAGTGGACGAAAACGATAAAATGTTGTTGTGCTTTCTCTGTAGAAATTTATTAAATCCATTCTGTGCAAGTCATGGTTGACTCGGGCCTATCTCTTTGGAACTTTTCCGGGTCAACAGAAAGGACCACCTCCACCATCATTGTTGGTATTATTTTCCACTAGGACTTACGGATGAGCAAATAAATAGGAGATCTAGTCTTGAATAAACTCAATACTAGTTTGGAACCCATAGATATTTAAGCTTAAGAAAACCGATATTGATTCTAAAATTTGAGAATCAATTTTAAAAATTCCGCCACCACGACTATACGTTGTATCTTATGTCACGGATAAGAGTCCCTCATCGAATAAGTGATGGGAGGATCCTGAGTTTATAAACGTTGGTGCTATACAACCTATCAAATCAGTCTTTTGGGGAGAGAATAACGGGCCCGGGACAAATAATATCAAAGCCAATCCAAATCCAATTCCAACGTCTCGTCAAACGCTCTGCAGAATGGGGTAGGTAGGGGGCCCTAATCTGCGACAAGGGCACCACAGGATTGGGTGGGGGAGAAGGTCACGGATAAAAGTCCCACATTTGATAAATAATGGGAGGGTTATGGGCTAATAAACGGTGGCGCTGCACACCCCATCAAATCGGCCTTTTGGGGAGAGAATAATAACCTCGTGACACTTAGGACGTGTTCGGCAACAGCGTTTTGGATAGCATTTAATATTTTGATCAGGTTAATATACTAATTAGTTAATTTTTAGTGTTCGACAAACTAGTATTTGACTAACATTTTAGGCAGCAGTTAACGTTTTAAGCAGTGTTTTTGGAAAGCTAATAGTGGCCCTGTTCGGTAAAATTAGTTGTTTAGATAGCGGATAGTGGTTCAGGTAGCGGATAGCTGTTTAGATAACAAATAACATTTCTAATTTAGCTGTTAGCGGATAACTGTTTAAATGAGCGGTTGTGTTTAGATATTTTCGAGTGATAAATGAAGTGCCGCAAGTATACGACTGACGTCGTAGTACTTGAGGGTCGTCTCCACATGGACCATGGAAAAGATTAAGGTTACTTAACACGAAATTAAACTAACATAGCATCATTCTCAATTGATTTAAATGAAAAGCAATTAAAACTATAGGTTGTAAATCAATTTAATTCCAAAGTTTCTCTACCATTGCCTAACATACAATAAAATTAACTCTAATCAAAGGAGCATCTCTCCATCACTTAACACATCCTAAATGAGAGCTTCAAAATAAATTAGCAAGCAATAGAATCAAATTAAAAAAAAAAAAAAGGTAGAACAGAAGGCTTAAACAAAACCCACAAGGGGAGATGGAATTAGGCTTCAAACCCAGACAAATCAAGCCCTAAAACAGCAACATTCCACAAGAACAGAGCAACATCAAGAAGCCCAGACAAATCGAGAAAAAATGCGAAGAACAGAATGAAGCAACCCAGATTAAGAACGAACATCAATCGAATAGATAGAATTAGGCTAACAGAATACTTAAAATACCTAATCTCAGCAGCATTCAAACAATATCTAAACAATGGGAATGTGAAATTTGCCATTGATCGAACTCAAACATGCAACCTTTCAACACAAAATCTGGAATTCAAGCAAAATTGAGGCCTCCTGAGATTCAGCACTCACGAACCCAGACCGCCATTAATGGTGAAATGCCCAACTGTGTTTAGCGAAACGAAAGCAGGGGAGGGGTTGTGACTGAAATTTAACAAAACCAAGATCCAATTCTTACTAAAACAAATTAAAACTGTGAATTACAACTGGAAAACTCAAAATTGTGGCATTATTACGTGAAATTCGAAACCCAGAACCCAAAGTAACATCAAACCCTAACTCTGAAAATCGAAAAAAAACGCAGATGAAATTCAAGCTAAAACTTCGAAAGTTAGAACTAATTGAACCCTAAAAATCTCCTAACCTATTTTCTAGTGCCGGTACCCTTCAATTTCAGCCTTGATTTTGCTTGTGCCGTGGACGGTGGGATGGGGATGTAGGTGTCGATTGAAGCGTGAAATGCGGTGCTGTGCTGGGGCTTGATGAATGAAGATGGTGATCTGTTGAAGAGAGAGAGAGAGAGAGAGAGAGAGAGCTCAGTTAGAGAGAGAGAGGAGATGGTGATGAGGTCGAGAATGGTGAAGCAGGGTAGGGGGTTGTATCAGGTTCTCTGGTTCATGCAAGCCCAAGAGGAGAGAGAAGGAGAGATTAAGTGAAATAAAAGGGGGGGTCGGGTCACGCGACATGCGCGTGGGGGGGAGGGTTTAGGTTTTAGGATTTATTTTCCCTTTTTTTTCTCTCACTTTGGGCTAAACAAGATAATGGGCTTATGGATTGGGTCGGGTTTGAGTAATCTGGCCCACTGCGTTATTTCCGGCATTTTTCATCTTTTTCCTGCATTTGTTTCCACATTTATTCGATGCCTACAAAACAAAATCAAATCAAATAAAAACTAAAAATAACAATTATAATGAGCATAGATCGGGTATAAAAGTATCGTAAAAATAACATATTTTTGGCACGGAAAAATACCCCCACACTAAGATTTTGCTCGTCCTCAAGTATAACTAACTAAAAGAAAATGAAAAATAAGAAAAAGAAAGTCCTAACTCACTATCGTAGGAATCACGGTTGCATTTAGCGTGTGCAACAAGCCCTTTAAACCCCTCAGTCACCCAAGTGGACGAGTGAGGTCTCTTGAGGATTTTCAAGTGAAATACCCACAAAATTATTCCAAAAATAAAAGAAAATCTTTTTGGTTTTTTTCCTCAAAATTAATATGTACAAAATTAGGGAAAGATATGCACACATTCTAATCAACTAAATCACCCATGTAACCAAATCATTGACCTACATATACACAAAATGTACTTCAAAGTCCTCTACCCCATAAATGACATCACAGTACTAATTTTTCACCCCATTGTACATCAAGATTCTGAATCCATCCCAGTGCTTGTGTGCAAGTGTATCATCATTCCAAGGCTTAGATTTACTAGAATTAGACTCGATCCCACTTGACTGATACATCTACATTATTATCATATTAACATTGGAAGTAAGCTTTCCCAATAGCAGTATAACCTCAAAGGGTAACACCCAGTAGCACGTGCCTCATAGGGTAACGCCAGTAGCGCATGCCTCAAAGGGATATTTGTCATTCCAAATTTTATTCCACCTCTTTTTCTTTTTCTCTTCTTTTTTCATAATATTTTTTCTCTTTTTTTAGAAAGTGGCAAAAATCAGAGTAATCGTATCACAAGTAAGTGGGAGAATTATTCATGGAAGCGTAATACCTAAAGATAATGATGAAGGGATAAACAAGGATTGGATTACACAGTCTATAATGAACAACTGGAGTTAGAATTAGAGATTAGAATGACACACTGAGGTCGGAGACTTATGATGCACATCCTACTTATATACAAGCTAATAACCAAAACACATGGGATTTAAACTAATCAGACGTAGTACAAAACATCCCCCAAAACAAAACCAAAATCTTTTTGGATTTTTCAAAATTTTTCAAAGAAAAGTATGTACACATGGGTATCCCATTCCCACACCAAAATCTCACAGTGTCCTCATTGGGAGTGAAACAAACACATGAAGACCAAAAAGAAAAATCTAAAAAGAAGACATATGCCCAAAAATAAAAACAAGACTCAAAAACAAAACAACCAATCATAGAAAAAGAAAAGTAATGAACTATACAAAAGGAAATTAGAATAAGACAAAGAAAGAAGAAAAGTGAGAGAGAAGAAGAGGAGAAGAGAAGAAATTTCTAGCAAACCAGGTCGGATGCTAAGTACACCCAAGCTATCTCACATCACAATCACCGATCATGGCTCGGTTCGTGGAGTACCAGACACTTCATATCTTCTTGGCCCGGTAGCTCTAAAAATTATTTCAAATGCTGGCCATTCACTTTGAAGGTGGCACCACTCTAAGGATTCTGAATTTCAACTACACCATAGAGAAAAACATGTGAGACAATATAAGGACTCGTCCATCTGGACTTCAATTTCCCTAGAAATAGATGGACCCTAGAGTCATACAAGAGTACTTTCATTCCTAGGACAAATTTTTTCCTAAAAATATGTCGATCGTGAAACAAGTTTGCCCTCTCATTATAAGATCGAACACTCTCATAAGGCTCAACTCTAATCTCATCAAGCTCACTCAATTACAGTCGTCTTTTCTCACCTGCCTCAGTCAAGTCATAATTAAGCTTCTTAATGGCCCACTAAGCTTTGTGCTCTATCTCGATAGGTAAATGATAAGGCTTACCATAAACTACCCTATAAGGTGACATACCCAAGGAAATTTTGAAAGTCATCCTATATGCCCAAAGAGCATCCACCAGCTTGTCAGTCTAGTATTTTCGATTCCTACATAGTATCTTTCCTAAAATCTGCTTGATCTGCCGATTGAATACTCCAACCTGGCCACTGGTTCGGGGATGGTAGGGAGTAGCAAGCCTATGAACTATGGAATACCTCTTCAGTAAGGTATCAAAAGATCTATTATTAAAATGGGTTCCCTAATCACTAATAATAGCACAGGGCGTACCAAATCGAGCAAAGATGTTCTCCCTACGGAATTTCACAACTACTTTGGCTTCCTTGATCCTAGAAGGGATGGTCTCAACCCATTTAGAAACATAATCTATAGCTAACAAAATATACTAATTCTTAACAAAAGATGAAAATGGTCCTATAAAGTCAATATCACACACATCAAAAACCTCTACAACTATGATGGGGTTCAGTGGCATCATATATTTTCTGCTTATTCTACCCAACTACTAGTATCTAGGGTAACTCTTACAGTACTCAAATGCATCTTCAAACAAAGTAGACCAGTAAAAACCGCATTAAAGAACCTTGGCTACTGTCTTCCTATTGCTAAAATGCTCTCCACATGTCTGATCATGACAAAAAGAAAGGACACTTCTCACCTCATGGACGGAAATGCACCCCCTAAAGACTTGATCAGAGCAGTGCTTAAATAGATAAGGATCATCCCAAATGAAGAACTTTACAATGTGGAAGAATCTATCTCTATCATTCTTAGTCCAACCCTCAGGGATCCTACCAGCAACTAGATAGTTCACAATATCAGCATACCAAGGATCAGGTTGAACAACATATAATTGCTTATCAGGGAAGTACTCAGAAACACTGGACTCACTCTCTCTATCATAGAAGATCCTAGACAGATGGTCAGCTACAAGATTTTCAGAACCTTTCTTATCCTTGAATTCACAGTCAAATTCTTGCAAAAGCAAAATCCATCTCATAAGTTTAAGCTTAGCATCCTTCTTAAAAAGAAGGTACTTAGGGGCAGAGTGGTCAATATAAATAATCACATATGACCCAATCATATAGGGTCTGAACTTTTCAAAACCAAAGATTACAGCCAAGAATTCTTTCTCAGTAACAGTGTAATTCAGCTAGGCATCATTCAATGTGTGACTAGCATAGTAAATAACATGGGGTTTCCTATCAATACACTATCCTAACACAACCGCAATAGTATAATCAAACACATCATACATCAATTCAAATGGTTCTACCCATATGGGAGGATGAAGAACAGAAGTAGAGGTTAAGGCCTTCTTAAGCTTAGAAAATGCCTCATGACACTCTTCAGAGAAATGAAATGGCACATCCTTAGCTAGCAAATTGGACAAAGGCTTTGCAATCTTATTAAAGTCCTTAATGAAGTAACGATAAAAGCAAGCATGTCTAAGAAAAGACCGCATTTCTTTCACACAAGTGGGAGGGGGAAGATTAACAATTAGGTTAATCTTAGCTTTGTCCACCTCAATTCCATCTCGATAAATAATGTGTCCTAAGACTATACCCTTTTTAACCATGAAGTGACATTTCTCCCAATTCAAAGTCAAGTTTTTCTCCCTACACCTCTCTAACACCTTTCTCAGATTAGACAAGTAATCATCAAAAGAAGATCTAAACATAGAAAAGTCATCCGTGAAAATTTCCCTACGTTGTTCAACTAGATCTGAGAAAACAAAAATCATGCATCTTTGAAAGGTAGCAGGGGCATTGCATAGTCCAAATAGCATTCTTCTAAAGGTATATGTTCCAAATGGATAGGTAAAAGTAGTCTTCTCCTAATCCTCAGGAGCAATAGAGATCTGAGTATGACCCAAATATCCATCTAAAAAGCAATAGAAGGAATGTCCAGCCAACCTCTCTAACATTTGATCCAAGAAGGGGAGGAAAAAATGATCTTTCCTAGTGGCAGCATTCGATTTCCTATAATCTATACACACACGCCACCCAGATTGAATTCGAGTAGGGACTAACTCGTTCTTATCATTTCTAATCACGGTAATACCGGTCTTCTTGGGGACAACTTGAACAAGGCTAACCCACTCACTATTAGAGATAGGATAAATAATCCCATGGTCTAACCATTTAAACACTTCCTTCTTAACTACTTCTTACAAAGTGGGATTCAAACGCCTTTGGCAGTCATGGTAAGGCTTAACATTGTCCTCTAAATGAATTCTATGTTGCACAATAGAAGGACGAATACCCTTGATATCCCTAAAAGTCCATCTTAGAGTTTTCTTGTTCACTCTAAGGAAAGAAATCAATTTGTCCTTTTGGTCCCGATCTAAATCCGAAGCAATAATGACAGGTAAGGATTCATCGGGTCCTAGGAATGCATACTTAAGAGAATCAGGAAGGGGTTTCAATTCAAGAGCAACGGGGGAAACAGATTCAGCGGCAGATTCAGAAACAGTAGTGAGCAGACAATCAGCAGTAGAGCACAAGTTATCAAACTCAAACACATCATATTCAGGCTTATCATTAATAAGAAATGACTTATACTCAGTAGCAAATACATTAAAAAAAGCATCGTCGAATATAGAATCTCCTACCCAGTTGAGAGTAGAAAATTTCATATCATCAAATCCAGAAGGCTATCTTTGCATGTTAAAAATGTTCAATTTCACAGTCATGTTGCCAAAAGACAGTCTCATCATACTATTCCTGCAAATAATGAGGGCATTGGCAGTGGCCAAGAAAGGACGTCCTAGAATCACAGGAACTTAACTGGCTAAGTTGGACACCTTCTCAGTTTCAATCACAACAAAGTCCACTGGGTAAATAAATTCACCCACTCTAATCAGCACATCCTCGACTATCCCCCTGGGCACCCTAGTCGATCTATCGGCCAGTTGAATGACCATCTTAATAGGTTTCAGCTCATCTAACTCTAACCTCTCATAATCAGTAAAGGATATCAAGTTAACACTAGCCCCTGGTCAAGCAATGCTCTGTGAATGAGTTGGTCTCCTATGACTATAGACACAGTAGGGCAGCCGAGGTCCTTATACTTCACTAGATCTGAGAAAGCATAGAATTAACACTAGAGGTCAAAAAAGCCTTCTTAGGTACACCAGTTGCTCTTTTTGTGATACATAGTTCCTTTAAGAATCTAGCATTAGGAGGCATCTACTAAATAGCATCGAGCAAGAGAATGTTGATCTTTACTTGAGAGAAGGTCTCTCTCATCTTCTCAATATGATCTTGATCTTTCTTCTTTAGCCTATGGGGAAAAAGAGTTAAAGGCATCTGAATTTTCTTAGAAGAAGAAGGGGAGGAAGAATCC
The DNA here is from genome assembly GCA_029747015.1 of Carnegiea gigantea. Lineage (NCBI taxonomy): Eukaryota > Viridiplantae > Streptophyta > Magnoliopsida > Caryophyllales > Cactaceae > Carnegiea > Carnegiea gigantea. The sequence continues at coordinate 47,980 of JAKOGI010002387.1, forward strand.
TTAGAAGGTCAAGAACTTGCCGAGTTAGAGGAGTCTTTCTCTTTAAGCTCCTCTTTCTTAGAAGGTAACTTAGGAGGGAAAGGACTATCTGAAGTATTAGGGACACCGTCAGTAGTATCTCCTGACTGATTAGGTGAACTAGTTTCTAGAGGAGAAGAGGGAGAAGAATTTTAGAAGAATTGGCGAGGGTACTTGCAAGGTTCATTAGGATTTCTGACTTAGTTATCAACCTCTCGACCAGAACGGAGAGATATAACTGCATTCACTTTCCTCATAGGCTCATTAGGGTTACGAGAGCAAGGGGAGGCATGACCCTTAGGGTTCACCTCAGGTTGATCCAGGAAAGTACCTGGTTCCCTAGAAGATGATACTAACTAGAAAAACTGTTCGATCATCATTCTCATCATTCTTTCCATGTTAGAATTAATCATTCTCTTCACATTGTTATTGATTCTCCTCTCCAATTTATCAATATCCGTATAAGGGGAGGAGGTTGAACTTGAACTATAGGAGGTGGAGGTCTAGGTGCATTAGGCATACCTGAAAAAGCCGGTCTGTGAAAGGGGTTTGAAGGATGAGAGATGGGTTGGGAGTTGTTTCCAAGAAATATCCCAAGTTGAGAATTACAAAGAATTACAAACCGTAGCATTTGATCCACTATTCCATGAAAAGTTAGGGTGATTCCTCCACTCTGGGTTGTAATAAGGGGAGAAGAGGTCATTTTTGGGTCTCTAAAAGGCTATACTTGCTTGCTCTTGTTCAGTTGCTAACTGATAAGCAAAATACGGACAAGCACTCAAAGAATGATCTAGGGTCTAACAATAAGAACAAGACACTGTAGATGCCTGAGATAATTAGGACATCTGGGGAGATAATCCCCTCAACATGTTTTCTAAATCAGCAATCTTAGACTCTAAGTGACTTACATCAGAAACGGAATGCAATCCACCCCTTGCAAACCTAGAACTCAGGCTATCATCATGGGCGGTTTTCCACTGCATGGTTTTCTTAGCCAAGTCTTCTAAAAACTCCCAAGCAGCTGTGGGGTTCTTAGAAATAAAGCCACCCTGACACATGGACTCTACCATGATTCTAGTCTGTTGGTCAAGTCTCTCATATACAATCTGACATAAACGTACTTGGTCTAAACCATAATGGGGACATTGGTCCAACAAAGTTTTGAACCTATCGAAATATTTCCACAATGATTCTCTATCAAGTTGCACAAATTGATTGATTTCATTCATCAACTTAACAGTCTTGGCATTAGGGAAATATTTTCTTAAGAATAATATTGCAAAATCATTTCAAGAAGGAACAGAATTAGCAGCCAAGCCATACATCCAACATTTAGCAGAATCTTTCAAAGGAAAAGGAATCAATTTCATCCACACAACATCAATGGGAATACTAGGAAAATGCATCATAGAATAAACTTCTTCGAATTTCCTCAAAATAAATAAGTATCCTCTAAACCTGTGAATTTAGGGAGCATCTGAATATAATGGGGTTTTAATTCGAAGGTCACATTTGATGCAAGATTAGGCATAACAAAACATGATGGCAAAGCAGTCCTAGGAGGATAGAAAATTCACTCAAAGTCCTTTCTTGCGCTATGTTCTCTAACTCAAGTTTAGGTTCAAGTTTGGGTTCTAAGTTAGGGTCGGGCTCACTTCTAACAAGTCTTTGATTTTCAGGGCCTTTAATCCAACTAGTCATATAAACCCCACACCTTCACAAAAAAGTCCTATTTTTGGTCTTTTTTCTATTTTTTTTTGGATTTTTGAATTTTCTAAATTTTTTTTTCTTTTTTCTCAAGTACGAAGTTAAATCACAATGTTTCTCAACCTTAAAGACAATTTACAAACAAGAGATAGCCAAATCAAAAAAAACTATTCAATCTCTAAAATAAAGGTAAGACACATCCCAACAAAACTAAGTTCCAATTACTAATTCTAAACCACAAAGCACCTTTATCAAAAAAACTATAAATCAATTCTAAGTCGTTTGTTTTTTTTTTTTTAAAGTTTTTCAATCAAATCTCAAGTTTTTCTAAATTTTTATGAGTTTTTGGATTTTTTTTCAAGAAATGAACTAAATATATCACAACTGATAACGAAGTAAATTTAAGTGTAAGCAACTAATAAGAATAAAACTAAGAAAAAGAAAAGTGCTCAAACTAAGGAAACATGAACTTCCCACTTTGTTTTTTTTTTTTGGAGTTTCTAAATCTTTCAAAATTTTTTGTGGTTTTCAAGTTTTTCTTATTTTTTTTCAATTTTAGGCTTTTTTCAATTTTTTTGGATTTTTGAATAATTCAAGCAATGTACTAAATCAAGTCACAACTTAATAACGTAATAAAGCAACGTAATACCAAAGTAACTATAAAAAGAAAATGCAACATAATCTAATGCCATTGTCCCCGACAATGGCGCCAAAAACTTGTTCAGATATTTTCGAGTGATAAATGAAGTGCCGCAAGTATATGACTAACGTCGTAGTGCTTAAAGGTCGACTTCACAGGGACGATGGAAAAGATTAAGGTCACTTTACACAAAATTAAACTAACATAGCATCATTCTCAATTGATTTAAATGGAAAGCAACTAAAACTATAGGTTGTAAATCAATCTAATTCCAAAGTTTCCCTACCATTGCCTAACATTCAATAAAATTAAGTTTAATCAAAGGTGCATCTCTCCATCACTAGCACATCCTAAATGAGAGCTTCAACAAATTCACAAGCAATAGAATCAAATTAAAAAAAAAACCGCAGAACAGAAGGCTTAAACAAAACCCACAAGGGGAGATGGAATCAGGCTTCAAACCCAGACAATTCAAACCCTAAAACAGCAACATTTCACAAGAGCAGAGCAACATTAAGAAACCCAGACAAATCGAGAAAAAATGCAAAGAACAGAATGAAACAACTCAGATTAAGAACAAACATTAATCGAACAGATGGAATTAGGCTAACAGAATGCTTAAAATACCTAATCTCAGCAGCATTCAAACAATATCTAAACGATGGGAAGGAGAAATTTGCCACTGATCGAACTCAAACCTCCAACCTTTTAACACCAAATCTGGAATTCAACCAAAACAGAGGCCTCCTGAGCTTCAGCACTCACGAACCCAAACTGCCATCAATGGTGAAACGCCCAACCGTGTTTAGCGAAACGAAAGCAGGGGAGAGGGTTCTAACCGAAATTTTACAAAACCAAGATCCAATTCTCACTAAGACAAATTAAAACTGTGAATTACAACTGGAAAACTCGAAATTGTAGCATTATTACATGAAATTTGAAACCTAGAACCCAAACTGATATCAAACCCTAACTCTGAAAATCGAAAAAAAAATGCATATGAAATTCAAGCTAAAACTTCGAAATTTAGAACTAATTGAACCCTAAAAATCTCCTAACCTCTTTTCTAGTGCCGGTACCCTTCAATTTGTACTCAGCTTCCCTTTAATTTTAACCCTTGATTTTGCTTGTGCCGTGGGCGGTGGGATGGGGATGTTGGTGTCGATTGAAGTGTGAAACGTGGTGCTGTGCTGGCGTTTGATGGATGAAGATGGTGATATGTTGAAGAGAGAAAGAGAGAGCTGAGTTAGAGAGAGAGAGAGAGGAGATGATGATGAGGTCGAGAATGATGAAGCTGGGGGGGGTTGTGTTAGGTGTAAGCCCGAGAAGAGAGAGAAGGAGACATTAAGTGAAATAAAAGGGGGGGTCGGGTCACGTGACATGCGCGTGGGGGGGTTTAGGTTGTAGGATTTATATTCCCTTTTTTTCTCTCACTTTGGGCTAAACAAGATAATGGACTTAAGGATTGGGTCGAGTTTAAGTAATCTGACTTATTGCTTTATTTTCGGCATTTTTCATCTTTTTTCTGCATTTTTTTCATATTTATTCGATACCTACAAAACAAAATAAAATCAAATAAAAACCTAAAATAACAATTATAACGAGCATAAATCAGATATAAAAATATCGTAAAAATAAAACATTTTTGGCACGAACACGTTATTTTCAACCGCTCATCTAATAGTGGCCCTGTTCGGTAAAATTAGTTGTTTAGATAGTGGATAACGGATAGCGATTTAGGTGGCGAATAGCTGTTTAGATAGCATATAACGTTTCTAATTTAGCTATTATCAGATAGCTGTTTAGATGAGCGGTTAAAACTAATACATTCGGTAAATTTAGCTGTTATGCTAGTAGATTAACGTAAATTTACATAAAAAAATATAGATAATTTTCAAAAATAAAAGCTTTAAAGGATATTTTTGGCTAAAAAAATATGAAACGTTACTTTTAAATCTCAAATGTTAATACTAGTAGCTTTTCAAAAATGCTGCTTAAAATGCTAAACGCTACTTGAAATGCTAGTCAAAATACTAGTTTACCGAACACTAAAAAATAACTAATTAGTGTATTGACCAAGTCAAAGCGCTAAACGCTACCCAAAACGCTGCTGCCGAACACGGCCAGTATTAACGTTTGACATTTAAAAGTAGCGTTTCATATTTTTTCACCCAAAAATATCTTTTAAATATTTTATTTTTGGAAACTATTTATATCATTTTAAGTAAATTTAGCATAACAGCTAAATTTATTGAACACGTTATTTTCAACCGCTCATCTAAATAGCTATCTGCTAGCAGCTAAATTAGAAATGATGTCTACTATTTAAGCATATATCCGTTACTTGCGCCACTATATGTTACCCAAACAGCTAATTTTACTAAAAAGGGCCTTAGTTCATTCAACTATCACATCTATATCAGACAAATGTGACCCAATTTGATCTTGATCTATTTTTCCTCTACCCAAACCTTCAAAAACCCATATTTAGGCCCAGTTTTTTTCGTGGGTCAATTCTAAAATACCTACTTTAACCTACTTCAACTCACTTCAACCTACTTCAATCCGCTTCTACTATTTTAACCAAGTTCAATTTATCACATAAAAAAATTCAACCCACTTTAACTTACTTTAACCCACTACAACCTACTTCAACCTACCTCAACCTACTTCACCTTTTTACCCTCCCCAATTTACCTATGAGAAGAACAGACCCTTAGTGTGGTCATGTTGGATGTAGCTATTCTAAATTACAATATATAATTCTTGTTTTACCGTTCTAGTGAAATTACTTTGGGCGGGATCCATGAATACGGTCAATACACCCCTCTATACCCACTTTTGTGTTCAGGATAGGGATTTGAGGTTAAGGGTTTGTTTGGTAGGGGTGAAAATCATTTTTCTAGAAAATTATTTTCTCATTTTAAGGTGTTTTGTAAAACAAGGAGGGAAAATTTGTTTTCAGCAAAAATCATTTTCCCTGGAATGAAGAAAAATATTTTTACTTGAATGGAGCATAAGTTGATTTTACATTTTTTTGGTACTCACACAATTTTACATTCTTTTTCTCTTCCGTATCTATTTCCTCGACATATGGTTCGAAGATTAAGGCAGTGACATATTGGTCGAAGATTAAGACAGCATATTAAAGATTAGCGAAACTGTATCATCCCGATGTCGATACCGATACCAATGCTGGTGAATCTAACAGCCATGATTTCATCGAAATTCAAAACGTTCTGTAATTTATCATCAAGGTTAAGAAGATAGAGAAACTCACTAGGTTTTTCCTCTTTTTTGTTTGGATTCTTACTCAAAAGTGAAAAATCAATAAGCATTGCTAGCATCAAATTGCTGACAGTAGGTAAGATCAAAAAAATTGACAAATGTATATATTATCGCAACTTTGATTTGAATGACACCACTATTGTAATATAATTCCCCAAAAAATAAAATATAAATTCTCATTTTTCTAAATATCTTACTTATTTTTGTTTTTTTCACTAATGTGCTTCTTTTTAGCTTTTTTGTTCATTTTTTGCTAATCAAATTCATTTTCTAGAAACTTAATTTCCCCTTTTACCAAACAACTGAAAATATAAGCTGAAAATCATTTTACATGAAAAATCATTTTACGTGAAAAATAGTTTTCTAAGAAAATGGTTTTCAACCCTACCAAATACGCCCTAAAGGAAAATTTCAAAAAAAAAATTGTTTATTAGAAAAGAAGCAAAATGATATAATATACGAAATTTGTTGTCCACTTAAGAAATTGTCAGTTCAGAACCGACCAGCTAGGAGCATTTATACACAAGCCCTAATGTATCATGAGTAATGAATTTGTTAGATGAACCCTTTTAATAAAAGGAAGAAAGGGGTTGAGAAAGAAAAAAAGAGGTTAAGGTAAACAAAGTTAAAATGCAATTGTTTGGGGGAGCTGTTAGAAGTCTTAATGTTCCCCCACGCGTTAAGCTCTTTGGGTGGCATCTTTGCAAAGGCATTATCGTAACTCGTTACAACATTGCAAAACGAGTCTCCCCCTTCAATATGAATTGCCCAATGGGGGCCAGCATGAGGAAACGGATACCTACACCTTGAACGCCCAATGGCAATGCTCATTCTCAATGGTAGTCATCTTGACAACAACCTGCGGATGAATAGGTTCCGTTCTATGGAGGACTGTTTTATGTATGCCAAGAAGATGTTGGACGAGGATTACCTAGGCATATTCACAGCTATTCTCTAGGAAATTTGGAATGCAAGAAATCGCTTTCTCTTTGGGTCTCCTGACTGCTCACCAAGCACGCTTAGTAAGCGTGTCATCTCTTTTGTTAATAGCTTCTGAGCTACACAAGCAAGGGATGAAAAAGTTTGATTTTGGGCATATTCATAGCCAATCTTGGTCCCCTCTAAAAGCTGGGCTCTGTAAGCTAAACTTTGATTTTGGGGGGGTCATCTCGTTGAATCCTGTTGGGGATGTGAGTTCATCATCTGCAACCGCTAGGGCAAGGTGTTCTTAGTTGGCGCTGAACAAGGGCAAGGCTCTGGTGATCCTACCACTGAGGAAGCCCAAGCTTGTACGTTGGGTCTTCATTGTGCTAAAGACGCTAGACTTATCAACCGTGTGATGAAAGGCGATTGCTTAACCCTTATCAATTTGCTCAAGGCTTCCAACATTCAAGATACTTTTATTGGTCTCCTTGTTAAGAACATTCTTTCTCTCGTTGTGCCTTTCAATTTTTGCTCTTGGTCATTTATTAAGAGGAATGGTGATAGGGTGGCTCATGACATTACTCATTTGCAACCCTATAGTTTTAGTGTAAGGGTTTGGGATGTGGATATCTTCGATGTTGTTATTGATAGGGCATCCAAACATATGTATGACTTTATTAATTGTTGTAATAACCCGACCCTAACCTATATTTATTTATTTAAATCATATTTATTTATTCAATTAATCATATTTATTCATTTAATTTATCAAGTTTATGAATTTAATCACTCATGGTTATTTGTTTAACCAAACTATGTTTATTAATTCAATGACACTCAATTTGTATATTTACCGAATTACCTTGTGTCATTTAAATTCTCCCTTTCATTTACTGTATTTAATCACTTCGGTTGGGGGATATTGCATTTGGGACCTATTTTGCAATTTAAATTTCAGTGATTGTTAATTCAAGTTTTGTTAATTAATTAAATATCGGGTGAATCGATAGTAGGCCAATTTTTATATTTTTATGGTTTAAGAAATTATAATAATAATAATAATAATAATAATTATTATTATTATTATTATTATTATTATTATTATTATTGTTGTTGTTGTTGTTGTTGTTGTTGTTGTTGTATATATTATTATTATTTTTTTTTAAATAACCTTGTAGAACTTTAATTTTGAGTTAATTGCACTCGGTTTGATTATTTTCCGAACTCGAGCCTATTTAAGGCCAATTTCGACCCAACAATCTTTACATCATTTGCTTAGCTAATTATCATTAGTTCTTGCAAATTACCATTGGTAAAAAGTGGGTTTTTAAGCTAAAAACCTCAGCCATATATTCTACCTAGTGTTTTTTTTTCCCTTCATTTTACACCAAGTAAATTCAAGCTCCTTCTCTCTCTTCTTCCTCTCTCTAAACTTGGCCACTCCCTATCCTCTAGCAGCTGCCACTGTTCCAGCATGTTTCCGGCGAGTTTCTGGCCAAATTTCGGCCAAGTTTGCTGCCCCTAGCATCCTTCCACCACTAGCTACCACCTCCCATCCTCAAAACCACTAAACTCCACCTCTATCTCTACTTATCTTCAAAGTAAGTGATCTTGATCTTGTTGGTTTTGATGTTTTATTTTAGTTTTGATTCTTGTTTTGATAATTGTGATCATTGATCATGAGTTTTGATACGAACAAGAGTTATTTTGGGTATTGATCATGGTGGGGTTGAGCTAGGGTTAGGGAGTGATCATGTTCATGCAAGTTTAAATGAAAACCATGTTTATGGATTGATTTGTATTTAATTTTGTAATCTTTAGTTTTATTGATGGTTATGATGATGTTTTTGGTAATTTGGAATGATTTCAAGTGAGGTTTTATGCGAAAAAGGAAGAAAAGCCCAAAATAGAAAGTCCTGGAATTTTTAGAAAAACAGGACAGTGTTCAAGATGAAACTGGTAATGATAGGCTCATGCAAAACTTATGACTTTTGGTGGGTGGATAGCTCAGTGTGTTAGCTTTACAATGCCTCTTGAATCGCCTCAATCCAAGGTCTGTGGAAAAAGTTATGGTCATTTTACCGAGACTGTGCAGAATGGATCAAAAACTAACGCACTTGTGTTTAAACCCCATTTTGGGAAACCTATTGTGGGAATCGTGTTTTGTATCCAAGATGAAAGTTTTAGAAGACTTCTTAATCTTTACATATTGGGGTTTTAGGTCTCCATTTGAGGTCTAGGATGAAAGTTATGAATTTTTGAAATGCACTAATCTGCTTTGGTGCAATTGGACAGTTATTGTAATTTCTGTGCAACGTATACTTGGTGGAGGAAAATTCTGAAAATTTTCCTTTAGATTGTTCTTACTATTTTTGAATTTCCTAGAAGATTTCTTGAATTTTGGTTGAGTAGTTAGAATTTGGTGATTTTTGGAAGCATTTTGAATAGATTTGCAAAGGGTAATGATAATGATTGAGGGAGATTGATCACGCACTTATTTTGTGTATTTTGGGCCAAGCAAGGTCGTTTAAGGCAGACATGAATATTCATGGCCTTTCATGGAGTTTTTAGCTTGATTAATGAGAAAGAAGAAGATAATTATGCAAATTGGAAGTTTGTTTATGAGCTCTAAATCATTTATGAATTTTACAAAGGAAAATACCAAGTTTAGTGAGCTTAATAGCTTTTATTGAGTACAATGATTCATTTCAGATGGAATTCTATATCTAATGGATTTATAATTGAATTATGAGAAGTGGGAGAGTAATTGTAGTTTATGCTATTTTTGAACCAAGATATATCTCTCTTTGTCTCAAACCTTTATTACTTACTCACTTCAGCATATATCAAATGTATTTATCAAGCCAATCTAGCGTACTCACTGTTATCTTAAACCAACAGCCTGAACCAAGTTATACCTCAGCAAGCCTTCAGCAAGCCTTAAATTTGTATCAGTAACCTATTTCAGAAAAGGTCATAACCACTCTTTCAATTATCACTATCAAGGCCTTTTCTTTGTAATCTCATTTATCTCATTGTGGACTATTTTACTTTCATTTCCATATCAAATTTAAGCACTTTCGTCAACTCAGTGTTGAAGTTATATTGAAATACCCAAGTTATATATACCATATAATTACTCAATTTCTGCTACACATACTTTTACTTACTCAATTATTTGAGTAAAGATTATTTACTGATTACATACACTTATAATGACATTTATGAAACAGAGTTGAGGCCTAGTTTTATTCCCTGTTATGCATAAGTGTTATCAATTCAGAATATATTTTTCAAGTCAGATGGCAGTTATGAAACAACTGACTTTTATCAAGTCAGATGAAATTTTTAAAGATTCAAGGTACGTCCATTGTCTGTATCTTCAGAAAGTAGATCATATTTATCAAGTTACAACCCTTAATGAGTTTATCAATGAATCAGTTTATACAGTGATCTACCATTTAACTTGTGACCCCGTCAGTTATCATCTACAGGGCGTCAGCCCATCAGTTACCCGCGCGGCTTCAGGCTAACTCTTGATCAGATTGGCAAGTGCACACCTACGTATAGATCATATCAGTGCAAGGGGTTCACATCCTGATAATAATGAGCAATTCAGTTTCATCTTACTTCCATTTTCATTGTTATTGCCAACTAACTAAATTGCAAAGACGGATACCCATCAACAGTGTTTCTATGCTCATTTTACAATACAGAAATATATGTACTGAGTTTTTACTCATATTTTTGAATTGTTTTCATGTTTTTCATTTTAAGTGAGGAAGTATCACATGTTTCTCCATTTAGCAAGCCCTTTTGGGACTCGTCAGATGCTCACAGTGGATTCAGTATAGCATGAATATTGGAATCGACCTTAGGGTCAAGTTACTTGTGTGGTATGGAGTGTGAGTTAGTACATGGTATGGTTGACCTATTATGGACTTTGGTATTGAAGTATTTCAGTTTAATAGATTTTGTGATTGTGAACATGAGTTATAAGATTAAATGGTTTCAGTGAGCCTTGTCCTTATCAGGACGGCGGTAGTGCCCTCTATTATTAAGTCTTCCGCTGCAATTCTCTGTAAAATCATATCATTAGCATTTTTAGAGCGTTACAGATTGGTATCAGAGCCAAGATTTAAGGGCCACTGTGAGCTATCTGGTGTTTATGAGTTAGCCATCAAGGTGTGTATGAGTTATGTTGGACTAGCAAATGAGCTATTGCTTATAAGTTTATATGTATGGGCATATCTTGAGAAACCATTTTCATTTGGGTGGCTCAATCATTTGTTAATATCATGAGATTCAAGCATGAGCAAAGTGGACTGTGGAACCATTTGGGTCACCTGTTAGTGAGACATGTTCTCATTTATCTGGGAGTTGTATTGTATGTTTTATTCCTCTCCTTTGTCTAAATTTGTGCAATTGTGCGCTCTGGGTGTATGACACGTTGAGTTATGAACTCCAACGTGTGGCTGCTGAACTATTGAAGTATTTCTCTCCATTTCAGGTACCTATTGTAAGGCTGTAAGCCTCGATTTTAATCAGTTTATAGGCGAAACTCTGTCCGTTTTTCCTCAGAATTTGAGAGTCTTATTGAGGTGTGTTAATATCATATCCCTATTCTTAGGTATAGTGATGGTTGAAATCCAATGTGGGGATGCCATTTGCAATATCTTAGGGGATGAATATAGTGTCAAGTTAGATGTAAACCTCTAGATTAGGAAATGCCTTGTGGGGTAATATCTTTGAGGTGAACAGCATGAGATGAATATTATAATGAGTGCTTAGGTATGGGGATAACAATTAGTAGCTTATGGTGTGCTACTTGGCACATATATATGTGTTGGACAAGTAAGATTAAGCTGCCAGGTATCGGAATTATCTGGTCTTGACACTAAGACCTTACATCAGCACTGCTCCCATTACTTCATGCAATTGACTTATTTCTATCCTAGTTACCTTGAATGGTTCAGAGGCATTATTTTTTTGCTGCTAACACTCTCTTGATTTTTAATGGAGTGTTTATGAAAATTCTCATATGTGATCTGTGGGGGCTTCTTCAAACACATCTAAGCAACCTTTCTTATAGGCGATTCAAACCCTGACAATCATAGTCATTTAATTCTCTATTTCCATACTGAAGCCTATAATGACCCCTAATGTGCAGTCCTAGGTGATTTGCAGTTCTTCTTAAGCATATTTGACTCATTCTGCTTGTAACTCAGTCATCACTATGTGCATATTTTTACTGTCACCTACTTGAACTCATTGCTTCTATTTGGGCACTATTCATTTATTACTTGCAAAGCCCTTCAGACCCAGTCATTGAGCGCCCTTACAGCAATTAAATGTATCCATATTGTTCGTGTTTCTATACCGCCGTAACGTCATGTTGGCATACTACTCCATGGTCGTGACTGCATGTCGTTACTCAAATTATTTTGGTAATCCTTTCTTTACTAATATAGCCTATCTTGTTAATGATAAACAACGATTGGGGCTATTTTCATCTGCCAGCAGTTTTGACATTTATATGCCTACCTAAGACTTTCATTTATTGCAAATTGTTTTATTGATGGATGTCATCAAGTTCAATCATAAGATTGATCCCTTCACCTTAACATATTATCCTTTCAAACATCAGATGAATGAAATTTTCCTTTTGACAGTGTTGCCCCTTATCTTCGTCATTTTACTCACATACGGATACCATATGACCTTTCAAAAGCCGATTGGTAACCTGTTACATTTCTTCACCTTCATTACTTAATACTCTCTCTCAACTTTATAACATCGATCATTTACTTTACTATGATGACCATCATGAATAAACTGTATGTCTTGTATATGCTGTAGCTCATTCTATGCCTTGCCTCTTTCATTACAATTCTTCATCCTTTCATTCATTCAGCTTACATGTCGGTCCTTTCTAACCAATAAAGAAATATCTTTGCAAGAGTTCCTGTTGTGGTTGCATCTCTTTACATTTTAGATTACCCCCTTTGTCATTTCAATGTACTGAGACCAGAAGGTAGTTGAATGTTTATTTTTTATACACTTGCCTCTAGTAGTATTGCTGGAACCATATTCATTGGACATTCAATTCAGTCTGATTGGCAGATGTGGTATTATTATGAGGTTGAACTGACTGTGTACTTACGGGACTGTGATGATTGGTAAGGATCTTAAGGTTAGCCTGAGAGAGGAGGATTGGCTAAACGTGCGTATCTACAGGCCGATGGAAGAAAAGCCCTATTGATTCCCTCAATTACATTGGGTAAGCAAGTGAATTATCATGTCAGTAATGCATTGAATATTAGTGATTTGTTAACCATACTCGGTATATCCATATCCATATTTCCAGTTGGTGGCTTTAGAGATGTTTCATCTGAGGACTATCAGGATTGTTTCTCCCCAAGAAACATTGATTTTCATATCAACCTAGTTCTAGGTGCTCAATCCATTTTCAAAACCCCTATCATATGACCCCCAATAGAGTCCAAAGAATTAAAGATCCAGTGGATGAGTTGTAAAGGATTTATTTGACCAAGTGTGTCCTCGTGGGGAACCTTAGGTTTCTACAAAGAAGAAAGACAGAATCTTATGGTTGTGTACTGTGTACAGAGAGTTACGTAAGGTCACTATCGAAATAGATGCTCTATACCTTCGATAAATGATTTATGGGATTAACTGCTAACAACAGATGTCTTTTCCAGGAGTGATTTAAGGTTCGACTATCACACCTTAACCATGCAACTATAAATTATCTTTTGCAAGACTACCCATTTATAGTAATTCTTGTTTGCTTGTCTCATCTTCAAAACTTGATACTATCCCATATTGTTTAAGCTCCCTTGCATTTCAACCCGATGTTCTATTAGCGTGATCTTCCATGTCTTTGCAAACTCATTGTTAAATGTGCAATACATTTTTGTTCAACCTAATATGGTTGTCAACATTCCAGTGCTCTCGACCTTCACCATTTTTATTTCATGATCTTGAGTTGTAGTTCATTTCGTTGAGAGATGACTCCCACATCTATCTTACATCTCATTTATTCATAATGATAAGCTCATATAACTTGTTCTTAATTCATAATGTAATTCAACTCTCATTGGTGTGGGTGATTGCGATTGTCATAATCCCCTTACTCTCCTTATTGTGAACATCAACTCCCATACATCTATCTTACATGTTCATAAGTAAACTTTAGCTTTTCTATTCAATCTTATTACTGGACTTGAATTGGTTTCATATGAGCAAAGGCACGTTTCTAATGTCACTTGTTCAATCTATTTACTTATCCATTGTTGCTCATCAATCTGTTGATCTATCCATTGCATTTTACCGTTTCAAACTATTGATTTAGTTATGGCACCTGTAATTCTCACACCTATATCTTATATTCTCATAAGTGAACTTCAGTAATCCTTATTTAATCTTATTGCCATACTTGACTTGGCTCGCTATGAGCAAATACATGTTTTCACTGTAGCCTATTCAATCCATTTATCAATTCATTAGACCTTGCTTGTTTATCCAATCTATTTATCTAGCCATTGGCACTTTGCTTATCCAATCTATGTATCTATTTATTGCACATTGCTTGTCCCATCTATCTATTGTACTTATCTTGTTCCTTGTGGCTATAAAGCACCTAGTTGAAACTTAGTTGCTTGTCATCTTGTTTCCAATTCATCAGTGAAGCCTGAGTATAACCATGCCATCTTTCTCCTAGGTGGATTATTTATTGGACCCTTTATGATCCATATTTATAAACTATAATTCTGGTGGCATTATATTTCAGAATTCATGATACACTTATGTTTATCTTTATTCTAACCCCCATGTTAATCCCTCCGTTATAAATCTTTTCTAGCCTCATTATTCATTTCCTTTGCATGCAATGATTCGCTTGGCTAAGAATTTCATCACTCTCATCCCTAACCATGGTCATTTCATGGCCCATTATTGACCGGGAGCAGATCCTTGAGTAGTCTGATGAGGGGAGATTATGTAAGGCATTAGGAATATCAGATGAGGACATTTTGATAAGGGCATAATGTCAAGCACTGTCTAATTATATTGGAGGGAGTCAGAAGAAACTTTGACTACAAGATCAGAGCTAACCCAAGCAAGCATCAAGAGGGAAAATTCAAGCACACGTTGAGGTGATACCAGGTTGACAAAAGAGTTGTGCTGACAAAACAAGGAAATAACCAAAGTCTCAGATGGGTTATAAAGTTTTTCAAAAGGCTTTTCTAGTTAAGATAGTAAGAGAACGACTGTCCAAGGACGATAGGGACTAGTTACTTGGGGCCTTATGATTCATTGAAAGGTTAAATCTATAACTTGTTGACTGCATTTACATGTTGAACCCGAACACGTATATAACGTATTTTTAGCTCGTATTAGTATCAGAATACTTATCAGGGTATATACTAGTTTCCATTAGTAGACAAGGTAATGAACCAGTAGTAAGCACCTCCTCTCCAGTAACAAGGGTCTTTTCTTTCAAAGAGAATATCAATGTTGACTCAAAGTAATTGAGTTCATTGAAGCTATTGTGTGAGAAGTATCCAGATCTACTACTGAAACATGGGATTAAACAGTTATACAATACGTAGACACCCTTAATCAGAGTACATTGGGCAAACTATACCTCTTCAGAGGAAAGTAATGGGAACCGATGACCCATGTGTTTTTTTTTTTTTTTTTAATGGCATTGCATACATTTGACAAGTGCATAAGTTTTGAGGATGAAACTCTTTAAGAGGGGAAGGCTGTAATAACCCGACCCTAACCTACATTTATTTATTTAAATTATATTTATTTATTTATTTAATCATGTTTATTTATTTAATTTATCAAGTTTATGAATTTAATCACTTATGGTTATTTGTTTAACCAAACTATGTTTATTAATTCAATGACACTCAATTTGTATATTTACCGAATTACCTTGTGTCATTTAAATTCCCCTTTCATTTACCGTATTTAATCACTTCGGTTGGGGGATATTGCATTTGGGTCCTATTTTGCAATTCAAGTTTCAGTGATTGTTAATTCAAGTTTTGCTAATTAATTAAATATCGGGTGAATCGATAGTAGGCCAATTTTTATATTTTTATGGTTTAAGAATTATGGTTAATAAGAAATTATTATTATTATTATTATTATTATTATTATTATTGTTGTTGTTGTTGTTGTTGTTGTTGTTGTTGTTGTTGTTGTTGTATATATTATTATTTTTTTTATAACCTTGTAGAACTTTAATTTTGAGTGAATCGCACTCGGTTTGATTATTTTCCAAACCTGAGCTTATTTAAGGCCAATTTCGACCCAACAATCTTTACATCATTTGCTTAGCTAATTATCATTAATTCTTGCAAATTACCATTGGTAAAAAGTGGGTTTTTAAGCTAAAAACCTCAGCCATATATTCTACCTAGTGTTTTTTTCCCCTTCATTTTACACCAAGTAAATTCAAGCTCCTTCTCTCTCTTCTTCCTCTCTCTAAACTCGGCCACCCCCTGCCCTCTAGCAGCTGCCACTGTTCCAGCATATTTTCAGCAAGTTTCCGGCCAAACTCCGGCCAGGTTTGCTGCCCCTAACATCCCTCCACCACTAGCTACCACTTCCCATCCTCAAAACCACTAAACTCCACCTCTATCTCTACTTATCTTCAAAGTAAGTGATCTTAATCTTGTTGGTTTTGATGTTTTATTTTAGTTTTGATTCTTGTTTTGATAATTGTGATAATTGATCATGAGTTTTGATAAGAACAAGAGTTATTTTGGGTATTGATCATGGTGGGGTTGAGCTAGGGTTAGGGAGTGATCATGTTCATGCAAGCTTAAATGAAAACCATGTTTATGGATTGGTTTGTATTTGATTATGTAATCCTTAGTTTTATTGATGGTTATGATGATGTTTTTGGTAATTTGGAATGATTTCAAGTGAGGTTTTATGTGAAAAAGGAAGAAAAGCCCAAAACAGAAAGACTTGGAATTTTTAGAAAAATGGGACAGTGTTCAAGACTGGTAATGATCGGCTCATCCAAAAATTTTGAGTTTTGGTGGGTAGATAGCTCATTGTGTTAGCTTTAAAATGCCTCTTGAATTGCCTCAATCCGAGGTCTGTGGAAAACTTTATGGTCATTTTCCCGAGACTGTGCAGAATGGATCAAAAACTAACGCACTTGTGTTTAAGCCCCATTTTGGGAAACCTATTGTGGGAATCATGCTTTGTGTCCTTGATGAAAGTTTTAGAAGACTTCTTCATCTTTACATATTGGGATTTTAGATCTCCATTTGAGGTCTAGGATGAAAGTTATGAATTTCTGAAATGTACTGATCGGCTTTGGTGCAATTGGACAGTTATTGTAATTTCTGTGCAACGTATACTTGGTGGAAGAAAATTTTGAAAATTTTCCTATAGATTGCTCTTACTATTTTTGAATTTCCTAGAAGATTTCATGAATTTTGGTTGAGTAGTTGGAATTTGGTGATTTTTGGAAGCATTTTGAATATATTTGCAAAGGGCAATAATAATGATTGAGGGAGATTGATCATGCACTTATTTTGTGTATTTTGGGCCAAGCAAGGTCGTTTAAGGCGGACATGAATATTCATGGCCTTTCATGGAGTTTTTAGCTTGATTAATGAGAAAGAAGAAGACAATTATACAAATTGGAAGTTTGTTTATGAGCTCTAAATCATTTATGAATTTTACAAAGGAAAATACCAAGTTTAGTGAGCTTAATAGCTTTTATTGAGTACAATGATTCATTTCAGATGGAATTCTATATCTAACAGATTTATAATTGAATTATGAGAAGTGGGAGAGTAATTGTAGTTTATGCTATTTTTGAACCAAAATATATCTCTCTTTGTCTCAAACCTTTATTACTTACTCACTTCAGCATATATCAAATGTATTTATCAAGCCAATCTAGCGTACTCGCTGTTATCTTGAACCAACAGCCTGAACCAAGTTATACATCAGCAAGCCTTCGGCAAGCCTTAAATTCGTATCAGTAACCTATTTCAAAAATGGCCATAACCACTCATTCAATTATCACTATCAAGGCCTTTTCTTTGTAATCTCATTTTTCTCATTGTGGATTATTTTACTTTTATTTCCATATCAAATTTAAGTACTTTTGTCAACTCAGTGTTGAAGTTATATTGAAATACCGAAGTTATATATACCATATAATTACTCAATTTCTGCTACACATACTTTTACTTACTCAATTATGTGAGTAAACATCATTTACTGATTACATACACTTATAATGACATTTATGAAACAGAGTTGAGGCCTAATTTCATTCCCTGTTATGCATAAGTGTTATCAAGTCAGAATATATTTTTCAAGTCGATGGCAGTTATGAAACAACTGACTTTTATCAAGTTAGATGAAATTTTTAAAGATTCAAGGTACGTTCATTGTCTGTATCTTCAGAAAGCAGATCATGTTTATCAAGTTACAACCCTTAATGAGTTTATCAATGAATCAGTTTATACAGTGATCTGCCGTTTAACTTGTGACCCCGTCAGTTATCATCTACAAGGCATCAGCCCATCAGTTACCTGCCCGGCTTCAGGCCAACTCTTGATCAGATTGGCAGGTGCACACCTACGTATAGATTATATCAGTGCAAGGGGTTCACATCCAGATAATAATGAGCAATTCAGTTTCATCTTACTTCCATTTTCATTGTTATTGCCAACTAACTGAATTGCAAAGACTGATACCCATCAACAGTATTTCTATGCTCATTTTACAATACAGAAATATATATACTGAGTTTTTACTCATATTTTCGAATTGTTTTCATATTTTCCATTTTAGGTGAGGAAGTATCACATGTTTCTCCATTTAGTAAGCCCTTTTGGGATTGGTCAGATGCTCACAGTGGATTCAGCATAGCATGAATATTGGAATCGACCTTAGGGTCGAGTTACTTGTGTGGTATGGAGTGTGAGTTAGTACATAGTATGGTTGACCTATTATGGACTTTGGTATTGAAGTATTTCAGTTTAATAGATTTTGTGATTGTGAACATGAGTTGTAAGATTAAATGGTTTCAGTGAGCCTTGTCCTTATCAGGACGGCGGTAGTGCCATCTATTATTAAGTCTTTTGCTACAGTTTTCTGTAAATTATATCATTAGTATTTTTGGGGCGTTACATTTGTAATATAATGTGATCCCTCTATTTTATCCAGAAAAAGAAAAAGTGAAAATGCAATCCTTAATTTCATCACTTGATCAATATTGTTAGTTAAATCAGCTTGGCTCCTATATGAATGGCAAGTTTTATGAATTGGCTAATGTTTTTCATTGATATTTAGAAGCTTTAATATATATAATTATGAATGCTAGAATAAAGTCTAGAGGATCAACTACTTCGGCCAAGACATAGACCCATAACCTTGTCAAGCATACCCTCATTTGCGCTCCCATGATTTGAATACCTTAAATCAAACCTGCCTTACGCGATCTTCTAAGCGCCTATTCCATGTTGATTGTTAATGTGGATGATTAATTGATTATTATTATGGATAACGATACATGTCTTGTTATAACACTCTTCCAAAGCTCTGTTTATAAAATTAATATAATTTACCTCATATTGAAATTAAAATTGTTTTTATATAGAAGAAAATTATTATTATTTAACCCCTCATCTTGATTAAAAAAATGAGACCATATGATAACAATTTTTAAAGTGGGGGAGTTAGATAATAATTCTGAAAGCACATGATTGAAAATAAGATTTATCTAAATGTCAAAGGAGACTTACTATATATAATTCTAAATATTCCAAATATTACATAAATTTCAATTCATATTGAAACTAAAATTATATTAATGCTTCCTCTACATCACTGTTATTAATATCAGAGTCGATTTTTCTTGGTTAAAAATTGTGAAATCTAACTATAAATTTAATTAAAAATTATTAATTTAATATTTTGGCAAATTGTGCCAAAAGTGCTTTCTCTAAAATTTCTCAGATGTCCTTTAGCAATATGCTTTCTAGTACATTTTGTGAGAAAATAATGATCAAAGATGGTTCTTCAGGACTGCAAAAGTCAGGAAAATAATAGTCGGAGGAATACTGAAAAGAGAACTAGCTAGCTAGACAAGTAACAAAATAAAGTTTTATGCACTAATGTAATTTTAGATAGTATATAGGTTTTTTTAACATTGAAAAGGAAATGAATAATCAATGAATAAAAATTACGTGCCCATAAATAATAACCACCACCCTATATGCACTAATAACCTCTCAGATATCTAAGAGTCTGCCGACCCCACGTGACAATTTTTCTTTTTGTTTTAGCCCAAAACCATGGATTATTATTTCCATTAAAACAAAAATAAAAAGTCATTGAGGACCTGTTCTATTTTGCATTTTAGATAGATAGATAGATAGATGTAAGGAGATGTAAGGAGCTGTAAGAAGCTGTAAAGAGCTGTAAGAAGATATAAGAAGCTGTAATGAGATGTAAGGAGCTGTAAGGAGATGTTAGGAGTTGTAAGATGATGTAAGAAGCTGTAAGGAGTTGTAAGGATGGATGTAAGGAGTTGTTGAATTGTTGAAGAGTTGTATAGTATAATTTGTTTTACAATGAACGTTTTGGATGAAAAATAGTAATATTAAAATAATATACTTATTAAAAATAAATAAATAATTAATTAAGTTAATTGCACACCAATAAAATATATTAATTCTCATAAATTTCATGAATAAAATTTCGTCCAAGATTTTTTATATGAACATTAGTTTGATCGAATAAGCAAAGTATAACCCAAAAAAAAACTTTTTTCACAAAATTAAATGCAACTCTTCAAATAAATTCCTATTTTAACTAAATAATTTTAAACATAAATAAATGTATGGTCATCTATAATAATATATATTTCATGTCAAAACTCAAATATAATTTACGTCGTTATATTATGTTTTTATGTTTATGTAAATGTTGTATTCATAAGATATTTATAAATTTTGTATATGGGTAGTATCATTAAAAAAATATACATATTTCTGTAACTAAAATAAATGAATGTTATAGAAAATCTATGAGATGTAAGAAGATATATGAAGATGTAAGGAGATATAAGGAGATGTAAGAAGATGCAAGAAGATGTAAGGAGCTGTAAGGAGATGTAAGAAGCTGTAAGGAGGTGTAAGCTCTTAGCTAAATTCTAAAAAATGCGAAATAGAATAGGGCCTGAATCAAATTGATCATTCATAACTCAAACTGAGCATCCATGTTCGTCGGTAACTGAGAAACTCGATTGGGTTCATTGGGGCTTCGTTTACATCGTTGAGGCCGCCCTTCTTCCTCAAACATACCTTGACCGTCACACTTCTGCTCTCTGTCCTCGATCTCTTGCTTAGCGAAACTCAAGTCTCGTTTACTCTTTTCAGACTGAGCAATTTTCCAAAGGTATTATGAAAGGTATTGTAAATATTTTCTTCTTATTCTAGACATATTGTAGTAATGTTTGTTGCTTAACCACCAAGCTAAGGGTTAGGGTTTGTCTAGCATTAGACTTGTATGTATATAATAAAGCAATGTACGCTTGCCATGATCAATGAAAAAAAATAGGACCGAGAACTTCAACTCGACTTCTCCTATCCTCTACTCTTCTTCTTGTCTTCTTCATGGTATCAGAGCAACGATCTATTGGACTATTTGCATTCTAAAACCACACCAAAGGAAGGAAAGATGACTAATAACAAACCACCTGAATTTATAATCGACCCACAATTCCTATACTATTTACATCCCTCGGATGCTCCCGGAGCTATTATCATGCACTTAAATTCGATGGAAAGAACTTCGAGCTATGGGAGAAGGCCGTGATAACAGCTTTGATGGCCAAGAACAAGGTGGCGTTTATCAATAGGACGATCACCAAGCCAGACATAGCAACCTGAGCCAAACCAGTCAAGGTAAATGCATGGGTTATAGTAAATTCCTTGGTAACTTGATGGATCCTTAATGTTATAGACCCAAAGCTTCACGCGAGTATTGCCTACGCTGACTCGGTACAATCGATTTGGATGAACATCCAAAAATGCTATGCTGTCCTGAACGTGCCCAAAATTCATCAACTTAAGGCCAAAATTGCTTCCTATAAGCAAGGTGCATTGAGTGTGGTGGAATTCTTCTCAAAACTTATGGGGCTTTGGAACGAATTAGACAGTTATGTCAAACATCCAATCCATAAGTGTGAAGCGGCGGAGAAGTATGTCAAGCTGGCTAAAAGCGATAGGCTCCAACAGTTTTTGATGGGCTTAGATGATGACTTATACTCCAACGTGAGGTCCCAAATCCTTGCCTAGGACCCTCTACCTTCACTCTACAAAATATTTAGCATTGTTCAATTGGAAGAGAACCACAAGCGAGTGATGAGAGATCGAGATTACACGATCGAGGCTGCTGCTTGTGTCGTGACCCATTCGAACCGAGGAGCAGAACGAGTGAGCTGTAAGCACTGTGAAAAGATGGGACACAAAGAAGCCAATTGTTACAAGTTGGTGGGCTATCTGGCAAGTTGGAATATGAGAGGAGGTCGCAGCAACAGAGGTCAAGGAAGAGGGGGCTGAGGAGGAGGAAGGCAGAACGCAGGACGAAGCCTAGAGAACAGGTACATGCTACGTGAACACACAAAGGGAGCAATAGCACGGAACGATCAAAAGAAGTTCGGGCAGCCCTGTCCAAGATAACTGATGCGCAGGTACAAAAGTTATCAAGTCTCATCGAAGTTTCGAAGGACAACAATGAGCGGTTGTCTGGTAAGTGTGATTGACTTTTAGATAGTGGTGCTTCCTATCACATGACCGAGGACTTGAGGTTTCTAATAAACATAAGTAACATCGGCAATTTGATATCGATTTGCCTAACGGGGTAATTACATTTGCTAGCAAGCAAGGCATGGTGAGACTTGGTCTAAAATTATCATTGAATGTTGTCTTATTTTTTTGTGATCTAAAGTGCAATTTGATATCGATAGCACAGTTGGTTGAGGACCTTTGTTGTATTGTAACATTTAATCGTAAGTTATGTGTGATACAGGACCATACTACGAAGATGTTGATTAGTACGGGTGAGCATAAGAAAGGGGTTTATTTCTACAAAGGAGATGCAGTGGCAGAAGTTCGAGTAAGCAAAGTTGTGACATACAATCTATGGCATCGGCGAATGGGTCACCCATCGAATCAGGCACTATCAAACTTATCTAGTATTATTTCAGGAATTCCTAATAATCATAAAAAGGACTTGCGTGATGTGTGTTTAAAAGCCAAACAAACTCATTTGCCTTTCAATATTATAAAAATAAGGCATTAAAGCCCTTTGATTTAGTGCATTGTGACATATGGGGTGCATATTTTGTCAGGTCTTTTTGTGGTGCTAGTTATTTCTTAACCATTCTTGATGATGCTACTCGTTGAATTTGGGTATATCTAATGAAGGCTAAAAGCAAAGTATCCCAACTTTGTTAAGGATTTTTGTGTAATGGTTCAAACTCAATTTAACACAAAAGTAAGAACCATTAGAAGTGACAACGGTAGTGAGTTTATATCGAACCCAATAAAGAGATTTTTTAGGGAACATGGGATAATTCATAAGATTAGTTGCACAGACACCCCTCAACAAAATGGAAGGTCGAAAGGAAACTCCGCCATATCTTGAATGTAGCTAGAGCTCATCGATTTGAGGCTCACCTACCAATTGCATTATGGGGAGAATGTGTTTTAGCTGTAGCTCACTTGATTAGTTGGACACCCACAAAAGTGTTTAATGAAAAAACTCCATATGAAACCCTTTTTCAATCAGCACCCTCTTATGATCACATTAGGGTTTTCGAGTGTTTGTTTCATGCACATAACTTTCAAAGAAGAAAGGATAAATTTGGGGAACGAAGCAAAAGATGCATTTTTGTTGGATATCCATATGGAAAAAAAGGTTGGAAGGTCTATAATATTGAAATAGGAGAAATGTTTGTAAGCTGAGATGTGACCTTTCATGAAGATGTTTTATCCCTTGGCAACTAATGACGCAGCAGAGAACAATTTTAAAAGCCCAGAGCAACCTGTAAGCTGGACACTCAATGCCGAGGAAGACGATTTTGGAGTAACACAAGATTCACAATTATGGGAGGCCCAGTCCAATGGCGATGCAGCTTTGATAGCTCCTGGGCCTGTCTAAACAGATCTGGGCAGACTAAGACGGTAAGGTTCACATGGCCCAGGCAAGCCCAGTAATGAAGGAGGTCCGAGGTCCATAACAGATGAGCCTAGACCAAGGGGCGCTGGCCCAACTAGCACAGTAGTGAGGGGGGGTGAGTCTAGCCCCACTGCAGACAAAGCCCATCAGACTGACAGTCCAGTTGGCCCCACTATAGATCTGAGCCTAAGATCAGCCCATGACAGGGCCCATCAAACCGACAGTTCGGCTGTCGAGCCTGGCCCAAATGGCAAGGGACAGCGAGAGCACAAGGCTCCTAGGCATTTACAAAATTATAGTTGTGATACGATGCATGCTCCAAACCTTTCTTCCTATGTAAGTCTAATCCAAAAGGTATCTTCAGGTAAATCGTATCCCATAACTAATTACATTACAAGCAATAATTTTTCTGATGAGCATAGACATTATTTGGCTGCTATTACCAAAATTGTGGAGCCCAGGTCTTTTCATGAAATAGTTAAAAATCCGCACTGGAGAGAAGCAGTGGCCAAAGAAATAGAGGCCTTGGAGTTAAATAAGACTTGGACTATTGTTGATTTACCACCAAGACGAAAGCCTATCAACTACAAATGGGTGTATAAGGTCCAATATAACTCCGATGGGAGTATAGAAACATATAAGGCTCGTCTCGTGATCCGAGGAGATAAACAGGTGGAAGAGTTTGACTACAACGAGACTTTTGCTCCTGTAGCCAAAATGGTGAGTGTTTGATGCTTCCTTTTAGTAGCCGCTGCAAAACGATGGGACCTACATCAGATGGATGTCAATAACATCTTCCTTCATGGAGACTTAGAAGAAGAAGTTTATATGACGATGCCCTTAGGTTTTAAAACCACCACATCTAATAAAGTATATCATCTACAAAAATCTCTATATGGATTGAAGCAAGTACCAAGGCAATGGTTTGCAAAGCTCTCTTCTAAAATCCTCGATTATGGATTTGTCCGATCCTATGCAGATTATTCTTTCTTTATCGATGAGAAGGGTGAAAAGTTCATAGCCTTACTTATTGGGTAATGACAATGATTTATGTGCCCAGTTCAAAGCTTATCTTCATAAATATTTTCGCATCAAGATTTAGGGCCATTAAAATATTTCCTTAGTGTAGAGGTGGCATGCAATGCCAAGGGCATGTTCCTGTGTCAACAAAAATATGCACTTGAAATTTTTGAAGAATGTGGACTTCATGGAGCCAAGCTTGCGGAGTTTCCTATGGAGACTAACCATAAGTTGGGACTTGTAAGGGGAAAATATCTCACAGATCCCATGTAGTATTGTCGTCTCATGGGGCACCATATTTACTTGACTATTACTAGACCTGAGTTAAGCTATTCCGTTCACATTCTGTCATAGTTCATGCAATCACCCAAAGAAGCTCACTTGGAAGCTGTGAAATGCGTGTTATGATATATCAAGGGAACTCCTGGATAGGGAATTCTTTTATGCAGTGATGCTGATTTAAATATTGTTGTCTTCTGTAACTCAGATTGCATGTCCTCTTACCAGGAAATCTCTTACTGGGTATTTTATTACACTAGGAGGATCTCCAATATCCTGGAGAACCAAGAAGCAAACTACTGTGTCTTGCTCCTCAGCTGAAGCAGAATACAGAGCCATGGATCCAGTTACTAGCGATTTGATTTGGATTAAATCTTTTCTCGCTTCCAAGAGGGTATTCCTTACTCATTCTATGTAGTTATATTGTGATAATCAAGCAGCCTTACACATATCTAAGAATCCCGTATTTCATAAGAGGACCAAGCATATCGAGATTGACTGCCACTTCATATGTGAACGACTGCTATACGGCAAAATTAGTGACTCGATACATACAATCAAGAAATTAAGTGGCAGATATCTTCACCAAAGCCTTAGGCAAGCAGCCATTCATTTTTTACGGTATAAGTTGGGCATGGTTAATCTCCACGCTCCAACTTGAGGGGGAGTGATAGATGATATGATAACTACAAAAGATATTGTGAAAGATATTGTAAATATTTTCTTCTTATTCTAGATATATTATAGTAATATTTGTTGCTTAGCTACCAAGCTAAGGGTTAGTGTTTGTCTAACATTAGACTTGTATGTATATAAAGTAATGTATGCTTGCCGTGATCAATGAAAAAACTTAGGACTGAGAACTTCAGCTTGGCTTCTCCCATCCTCTACCCTTCTTCTTGTCTTCTTCAAAGAAAGACAGAATTAACCTTAACTAAGGAAAGCATGGATGTTGCAGAAAGAATAGCGAGCATCTAGATGATTGGTTTGAAACGATGCAGGAGAATCAAAAAATTCGTCGATAGCTCGTGAAAATGTGATTGCGGCTGCTAGTTTCATTGGATGGGAAGAAAAGTTCATAGGCCGCAGCTACTCATAGGGCTGTTCATTATTCAGTCCAAGACCGAACCAGATAGGATTGGATCGGATTGGACCGAACCAAATGAATTTGGTCCAGTCTTCAGTCTTAAGTTTGGCCCTGTTCGGTCTTCAGTACGATCCGTGGGGACCAGTGGATCTGACTAGACTGAAGCAAAATCTAGAAGTTTTCAAGTTTTTAGTGTTACAGTTTGGTGTTGTTGCTAGTTTGCATATTTACCCAGTAACTTATCAATGTTAATTTAGCTTTTCAATTGAATGGTCTTGGTTTTGCTTAACTAATTAATTCACTCATTATTTGGTAATAGCCTTTAGATGGGTTTTCTTTTGTTCAACTATTTGTGTCAGTTTACGTATTTGGGCATGAATTCACTTTGATTTGAGTCATTGAGGTAGTAAATCTGGCAATTTTCTTGCACACAGTCCACTAAAATGTCAATTCAAAGCTTCTTTGTTTAATTTTTATTTTCTCTAACCTTCTTTTTCAACAATTACCAAAAATTTATAAAATTAATCAAAAAAATATGACAGGTAACATCCATAAAGTAAATAAAACCAGAAGCAAGTCGTCCATTTTCAGTTCAGTCCCGGTTCGGTCCTATTTTCATCGGCCCGGCTCTCGTTCCTCACTTTTTCCATTATTCGGTCTTTGGTCCAAGCCAGTCTGGTCTGGTCAGGCATAGTCTCGGACTGAGGAACACCTGCAGCTACTCAGCATGGCAGCGGTTACAACGATAGCTAAGATGTTATTCATTCAACAATTAGCAGCACTAGCATTTAATTCCATG
>JAKOGI010002387.1:80000-113578 GCA_029747015.1 Carnegiea gigantea
TGCAAAAGAACTTATGGAGCTCTATTTATGATATAAATTGTTGTGTGAATGGCTTTACCCCAGGATGCCTTTGGCAACTGGGACATTATGACTATTAATCTCACCTTCTCCACAATGGTTCTATTTATCCTTTTTGCAACTCCATTGTGCTGGGGTGTACGAGGTTCTGTCTTCTCATGGCGAATGTCATGCTTCTTGCAGTACTCATCGAATTCAGTAGAAGTATACTACCTGCCATTGTCTATTGGAGAGCCTTGAACAGCATGTGTGTCTCGCTCTTCACCATGACATGAAAGTGCTGAAACTTTTGGCATACTTGACTTTTTGCTTCAAGTGAACACCCAGGTCTTATGTGAAGTATCATCAATAAAGGTGAAAAAATATCTATCACCATGTAATGACTCCACCTCAATGGGACCACACACATTAGAATGTATCAATTCCAACTTATTTTCTTTCCACTTTAGGTGCTTTCGAAAAGAAACTCTACGATGCTTACCAAATAAACAATAATCACAAGGGTTGAGAATTTTATCTTCTAATAAAGAAATGAGGGACTTCTTGGTTAGAATCTTCAACCTTTTCTCACTCATGTGAGCCAGCATGTGGTACCAAAGATTTGGTGAAACATCATTCTTAACTACATTAATCTGCTTTCCACACGCCTTCATGCGTGCCTTGTAAAGTGTACAACAAAGGTCACCTCTAGCTATAAGTACAGAACCCTTCATGAGCTTCCAGATACCCTCACCAAGTCGTTTCCTATAACCTTCTTTATCTAGAGCACTCATACAAATTAGATTTAGGCGCAAGTCTAGAATATATCTTACATACTTTAGAACAACTATGTAGTTAACATTGTCTGAATACATATGTCACCTATCCCAACAATATCAGCAACACGACTATTGTCCATCTTGATACTGCCAAAATTTCCAGCCCTAATAAGTGCTGAAATATTCTCTCTTGGGAACACAGTGATACAAAGCTGTTGAATTGAAAACCCACTTAGCATCATAATCAATAATATGATTGCATTCTCCGGTTGCACAAACTAGTGTAACGACATTATCATCTAAACAATCATGTGAGATAACTTCTGCAGTATTTTTGTTATCAGCCTTCTTCTGATTCTTGTCGTCACTTTGTCACTGCTTTTGTGAGTTGCATTACTTTTTCATATGCCCTGGTTTTCCACACTTCCAACATGTAGCTTTCCTCGTACTCTGGGATCTATTATTACCTTTTCCTTTTCCCTTGGTCCTCTGCTCTTACTTCGGCCCCTCCCTTCAGTGATAAGAGCCTGGTCGATATTAGCATCCATCTCCTTTCTACTGGCTTCTTCATTGAATTAGCAATCTTTGATTGTACTCAAAGATAACTTACCATCTGGAGCTAAGTTATTAACAGTAACCATTAGAGTCTCCTAACTATCTGACAAAGAACTCAAGAGAAATAATGTATATCACTATTCAACCAAAGCAAGTTCTAAAGCAGACAACTGATTAACAATATCTTGAAAATCACTCAAGTGCTCAACAATAGTACATCCATCTTTCAGTTTCAGGTTAACAAGTCTCTTAATCAAGAAAGCTTTATTTTGGGTAGTCTTTCTTTGGTATAGACCTTCAAACTTAGGCCCTGTTCTTTTCAGTGGGAAATAAGGGGTGTGGGATGGGTAAGTGTGGGAAAGGGGAGAAGGAGTGGGCGAGTGTGGTATTTTTTTTTAAGTGTGGGAAGAAGTGGATGAGTGTGGGTGAAAGTTGAATGTAGTTAAATGAAGTTGAAGTATTGGTTATTAATATTTTTTTGTTTTATAGTGTAATAATTTTATTATGATAGTAATTAATGATGATTATATTTTTTATTTTTGTTTATTCTTTTTTGTTCTTTTTTATTTTGTTCATTTTGTTTATTTTTTATTTTTGTATTTTTGTATTTTTGCGTTTTTTATTTTTATTATTTTATTATTTTATTTTTATTTTTATTTTTATTTTTTATTATTTTATTATTTTATTGTTTTATTATTTTATTATTTTATTATTTATTTTTAAATTTTTTATTTTTTATTTTTTATTTTTATTTTTCTTAAATTTTTAAATTTTTTTATTTTTTATTTTTATCTTTGTTTTTATTTTTTAAATTTTTAAATTTTTTATTTTTATTTTTTATTTTTATTTTTCTTAAATTTTTATATTTTTCATTTTTCATTTTTCATTTTTATTTTTATTTTTATTTTTATTTTTATTTTTCTTAAATTTTTAAAATTTTTTTAGTTTTTAATTTTTAATTTTTAATTTATTTTTTATTATCTTATTTTTCATTTTTTTGTATTTCATTGCTTATTTTTTATTTTTTTGAAATTTTTTGTAGGTTCTTTTTCTGGAATAAAAAAGAAAAAAATAAAAAACAAATGCAACAAAATAAAAAATAAAAAATAAAAATAAGTTAAAAAATTTAAAAAAT
Source organism: Carnegiea gigantea (assembly GCA_029747015.1). Taxonomy (NCBI): domain Eukaryota; kingdom Viridiplantae; phylum Streptophyta; class Magnoliopsida; order Caryophyllales; family Cactaceae; genus Carnegiea; species Carnegiea gigantea. The sequence continues at coordinate 82,467 of JAKOGI010002387.1, forward strand.
TTAAATATAAAAATAAAAATAGAAAATAGAAAATAAAAATAAATACAAAAAATAAAAATAAAAATTTAAAAATAAAAAAATAAAACAAAATTTAAAAATTGAAAAATAAAAATACAAAATACAAAATAAAAAATACAAAATATAAAAATACAAAAATACAAAAATACAAAAATAAAAAATAAAAAATAAAAAATAAAAAATAAACAAAATAAATAAATAAAAAATAAAAAATTTCAAGTAAGATAAAATTTCTAAAAATAGTGTCAACTACAATACATCTGCACTTTCTGTCACAAATTACAAACAATGCTAAAAAATTATACGTAGGAAAAAATATCTGCAACTTTTGTCATGGATTACGATGTACAGAAGATTATTCTGTCACATACACAGCACCAACCATATACGCTTTCTAACCTATAATAAATATATCGTAACCAACAATAACAAAAAAAATAAAACTGCTCTATAACATCCAAAAAATTAAAACTGCTTATAATTGCTATCAGATTATTCGTACACACAATTACGTAAATTATAAAAATTTCAGAATATGAGAAATGGTTGTTTTATGTAGGTATGGGAAGGAGTGGATGAGTGTGGGAAGGAGTAGTATTTTTTTTTTAAGTGTGGGAAAGGGTGGGAAGAGGGAGGAAGGAGTGAGTGAATGTGGGTTGGGTTGATTAAACTACGAAAAGAACAGGGCCTTAGTCCATAAGTTATGGACATCAGTCTCGTTGGCTACGTGATGAAAGACACTAATATCTACTCATTGTCTAATTGTCCCAACGACCTTCATATTTAATTTTTTCCACTCTTCAACCCCTGTCTTTGCAAGCTTTTTATCTTTCAACTCAATGAGGTCATACAAGTCCTTACAGTAAAGTAAGTCCTCCATCATTGGCTTCCAAATTGAATAATTCCTAGCAAATAATTTAACCATCGAGGCACTAGTTGAACTCTCCATAGTTTTCACAACTAGTTATACCAACCTCAAACTCTGATACCACTTGTTGGGTCCAAGTCTACCGACATGAACAATTCGTTGGAACCCAATAATTATATTACTACACCAAGCCAATTAATAATATGCAGAAATTAAATGCAAGAACAATTAAATTGGGCACCAAAATTTAAAGTGGAAAACCCTCCAGTGTAGAGGGAAAAACCACAGGGCAACCCCATAGAAATATTCCACTATAAGGATAGTAATTAACAGTATAATGAGTAACTGTCTTGAATTATTTACCCTAATTCAAGATTGACAACAATTCAGGAAAAATATAAGAATAACCTCTAGGCTCTAATACAATTGAATAACACAACCGATGATTTTACACCATCTAGGCAACCGCCTAAATTGTTGTTTAAAACCAACTCGAGACACCCATGAGATCTCGATGCACAAGCTTCGCCGCCCACTCACAAATACCACAATGCTTGCTTTTGCAGTGATGAATGACCAAGGCCTCACGGCCTTAAGTTATAGTAGGCAATCCTTACAAAAAGATGGAAGGCCATTAAATTCGGCAAAACCACCTACTTAACAAAGCAAGGCATTAATGCTTTTCCTCCAAGTAATTAAAAAAACTTTCCTATTTTGTTTTTGTTTTCAAAAAACATGACTTGTCAATTAAATTTTAAGAGCTTTTTTTTTTCTTTGCTAGTTGCAAATATTTGGGCTGGACTTAACTAGGTAATTCACTAATCCAACAATAAGAAGGGAGGAAGATGTCGATAGAATCCCTGCCGATTGGGTTCGCATTGTCGTTGGAGTCTTTTGTGGACGCTGAGGATGACTCATGAAACCCTAAGGTAGAGATGATGGATCGTTGGGGTGGGGGCGGGGGTTTGAAGAGAGAAATAGAATACTGGTATTCTCCAGTGCAGTGTTAATTTGTTTGACATGGAAAAAGTATAGAAAACTATAAGACACGTCTACGTTAGTGTCCCATTTTGGATTCCACTTTTGGTGTAATCATAGTTTTAGACATAAAACGAATATAAAAAAACAATTGTTCTAAAATGATTAATTTCATCTCAACAAAATTTCACAAATAGCTTTTTATTACATTTTTTGGGTGCAAACAAATAATAATCTTTGTTTGGGTGCAAATAAATGCACAAATACAGTAATAACGTAACTAATAACTATTGAAGTGTTTGTTTCATTCAAGGCTTGGATTACGTTAGTTCCCTATACGCTAGGATAATTGATGAACTTAATTGGCCAACTCCCCAAGGTGGAGCCTAGAGGGTTACACATAGACCTAACAAAACTGATCCGAGATTCGAAATTCGAACTAAACGATCCGGACCCATACCCGAGCCGGCACCCGAAATATACTCATCCGAAAGCGGACCCGAAATCCGAATTGATCCGAATCGAACCATACCCAACCCGAAATTTTCTAAATAGTTTCTTGTTTTGGCATGATGAGCGTATTTGACTAAAAATTGGTTGACTCAAAATCGACCGAACCGAACCATACCCGACCCAAATCGAAGCTACCCGTAATGTCACTTAATCCGAACATGATCCGACCCAAACTTGACCTGACCTGTACCAAATTGAATGACCCATTTATTAGGTCTAGTTACACAGTTGTCAATTCTTCGAGAAGGAGTTGACAATAACAACAATTGGGGGGGGGGGGGGGATTCCAAAACACTATGCAAACCGCCAAGGACTTTCATACCCCTGCCTATGCATGTCATGACTCTACCTAGCGTTCATTAATTAGACACCTCAACACATAAACCTTAATTTTTTCTTTGTTGAAATCTATTCAGATTTTTTTGTTCTTTTTTATTTTAAAAAAAATTGCTATAAGAATAGTGTCAAAAAAAGTCAAGTTTTATGTGAAATGATATGTATCTTATTACAAGACACTTCTTAAGTGTCTTGCGTTCGTTTAAAAATTATATTGTCATATGTTAAATTGAAAAAAAATGATATAACTTAATAGTGGAAGGATATTACCACTTATATATTGTATAAAATTATTTTTTTGACTATAATTTTCATAATCATAAAATTACGCATATCATACATTTTCTTGAATAGGATTGATCCAATTAGAGTGTCATTTGCTGAGGAATACTAAAGCCTCACAATTGTTAACTAATCATAGCTATTGAAAATTTAGATATTTAAAACATATAATGTACTCATATAGCGTAAAGTAAGACATTTAAGAAATATTTTGTAGCAAGACGTATACCATCATCCAAGTTTTATATACCCCTTCGGCACATAATTAAATGTTATCTGTATCCATAACTTTTGAAATTATTATCTGACCCCTCCCATTTGATTTGTTTTTATTTGTAGAAAAACTATTATTATCAAGACCCACCTCACCTTCATATTTTCCATTGAAAATGAGGTTATGTAAAAATAATATACAGGATGAGGCAGGTTAAATTATAATTTCAAAAGTCAACGGATAAAAATAATATTCACCTATATGTTAAGGATGTATGAAAAATTTTGTTTTATAAAATCCTATGGATTCATATTCCATTTTAGAACTTGATTATTTGTCTTTACATTCTCTTCTAAATGGAATCTGCAAAAGTATAAACCATCTAATAGGATTTTGATGTGAGAGCTTCTAGGGTTGATGATTTTCCAATATGTGTTAAAGATATTTAAAAATCATCTCAATCAAAAGTTTAAGTTAATGGTTGAAGATTCAAGCATTGATTTTATACTCTAACATGCCACATTGCCATCTCATGTGAATGTCCTTTGGATTTGAAGTATGGATGCTACAAAGACTCCGATCCATACCTTGCGCAATAAATGTGGGAGATATTCACATTCAAATTCAAGACTTTTCGTTTAAAAAGGCTCTGATACCATGTTTAAAAATCATCTTAACCAAAAGTCTAAGTTGATAGTTACATGTCAAAAAATTAGTTTTATACTTTAACAAAAAGACATTATAGCTTTAGGCATAATTTAATTATAGTTCTTTGATGTTTGTTCTAATAGGATAATATTCTTATTTGCTTTTAAATGCATATTAATGACATACAGTGAGAGGTACTTGGACATTTTCATCTCATTACTATCAATCATATTTCTTCCTCATACACCCAAATTTGGGGATGTTTCTAATTTGATTCAGAAACGGGACCTTGGGGATTAGATGAATTTTGGATAAAGCGCATGCGCAGCTGCAAAATGGATTGCGTAAATCTCAATCATAAAACATATGTAGTATTGCTAAATTTTATTCCTGGCGAAGCGATTACACACAATTTTGTAGTAGCCAGCTTTTGTTAAATTTTTATATTGATTGGGCAATTAACAAAGAGTTGTACATATAAACTTAAATGAGGTTCTAACCCAAAACCAATTGACAATTAGTGAAGTAACTTACAAACTTATATATGCATGCTTAAGTCCTTCAATTTATCAATTTGGGACAATATCTATTTTCCTGTTCTTTTTATTTTATCAATGTAAAATGAGACCCGTTTTTATACTCCAATGACTTTAACCTTCATTTTATGTTTTAGACTTACATATTCATTTTAAAATTTTCTTTATTTTGCACGTCCTTGTAATTTCTCATGATCATAAAATTTCATTTGGTCACACTAATGATAGCGTTACGACAAAAGGCCATATTTCAAAGGCCTTTTTAAAGGACAAAAATGCATGTGCCATGGATTTCTACGAATCAATATATTTTAAGGTTTAAAATCACTTCGATGTTCTTATGATTATATCTGCTTCGGCAACAAATGTCAAATGTACTCTAAGAAATCAACAACATTTGGGTGTCAAGCATGATGATTACGTGTTTTCTTTTGAGCAATGTCAGAGAAGAAGACATAGGTATAACATAGTGGTTCCACTCCATCTAATACATTTCCATTCTTCTATTTTGCCACCATACTTAATAAAAGCCGTGTATATCAACTAGATGAAATGGTAAACCTAAACATTTGAAGTATGAATCAAGACATGTTGTCAAAATTTATATAAATTGAGTCTTTAACACAATCGAGCTATGCATATAAGTTAAGTAAGGTTCCAATCCAAAATTAACTAGCAATGTGTATAGTAACTTATAAGTAATTTACAAGTTTATATATATGCTCAAACTCTTTAATGTTATCAATGCAGGGATAACATCCACTTTCATATTCTTCACACACCCCCTCACGTGTGGGCTACTGGTATCAAGTGAGGTTCCAATCTAAAACCAATTAGTAATTGTGGAGTAACTTACAAGTAACTCACACGTTTATATACATGCTCAAACCCTTAATTTTATCAATGTAGGATAATATCTACTTTCATATTTTTCACACACTCCTCTCACTTGTGGGCTGCTAGTAAGGCCCAACACGTGGCATGATCCTTACGGGGGATGGTGGCAAACCATGATGGAGCATAACCTTGGCTGCGATAGCATGTTAAATTTTTATATAAATAGGTCTTTAACACAACCGAACTATACATGTAAGTCAAGTAAGGTTCCAACCTACAACTAATTAGTAATGGGTGGAATAATTTACAAGTTAATATATATGCTCAAGCCTTTTAATTTTATCAATGTAGAATAACATCCATTTTTATATTCTTCACACATATAAAGTTATTTTATGAAATATTAGATCAACCCACAAATTTTCCTCATGTATAAGACTAGAATAAAGACTTAACTTGCAGTAGGTGTTAGGCAATACATTTTCTTTATGGTTTGCTGTTGCCCACTGTATTTCATACATTATAAGTTCTTTTTTGGGGTTGTAAAGGGAGGCATATAGTATGATATATGCACAATTCAAATTTAAAATTTTGACAATAATTTTTAAAGATTTTATAAGTAGTGCTTAGCTGAATATATAAAAGAAATAAAATTGTATGGAATAAAAGAATTGCAATTATATAATGCACAGGCATACGTGAAACTCAGATGGTTCTTGGCCTTCGAAAGCCGTATTGGACTGAGCATAAAAAGCTCGGCCAATCGCCAATTTTATGCAGTCAAAGTTTCAACATCGTTAGGCATGAGTTGCTTTGAGAAAAGGGCAAAGAAAAAGGGGCCATGTGGCATATATTCAACTAAGAGGAGAAAATCAAATATAGAATGAGTCCACTTTGATTCATGTCATGCACAGTGAAGTCGACTTGATAATGCAGTTAGATGAACACATTAAGCATTGGACGTATTTTCGAATTTAAAGTGTAAGAAATATAATTATGCTTAGAAATTCACATTCTTATTTTATTTTGTAACAAACAAAAATGAATGTTATTGGGTTGTCAGAGTAATTTTTGGAAAGAGAAAGCCATTAAATGAATTTTTAGCTTGGTCTAGTGGATTTAAGTGAAGATATGTTGGGTTTAGACCCTTTCTAATTCACCTGTTAGGAACATAAGCATAATAGAAAAATTAACAAACCACAAACACACCGTAAGAAAAGGTACACTGGCCACAATTTAGCATGGAAAATCCCTCCAGAGTGAGGGGAGAACCACAACCCAATAATATTCGACTTCATTCACTATGAAAAGGAAAGATAGATTGCAATTAGTACTCTCATAGCACTACGCACTCTTAGTCTTATCTAGCTAAAGTTTGAGTCAACCTTCACACTCACAAATCTATCTTTCCTCAAAACACGCTCTTTCCCTACTCGGGGCTTGGGATGCCTGGAATACACCCTATAAATATCCAATTTTACACCATTACTCGAGACCCTACATTGGGTCAAGTGGATACTACCCACACTGTAGACCTCATATTGGATTAAGAGGATCTCTCCATCACTTTCTAGGATGATCCTTCAAACAAAATCTAAGACCCTCTTTATATTCTATGAACCTTCCTAATTGCAACAACTTAATTTCCAGTACTTTTCAAATCTTGCCAACGGCTTAACTTACCAGATTTATTACTTGCAAACTCTTCCCAGACACTTTCCAAAACCAAGCGCAATTGCGCATAAGTGATACTGTTGGATTCTACATCAAGTCATCTCCTTAACAATTGCTTCCCTTGAAAACGTTTCTTCCAAGAAGTCTAGCCATAAATTGGCATTAGTCGCCAATCATAAATAACGAAGTCTATTCCCTTAACAAACCCTAACTTACCTAGCCGAGTGAGATTGAGCCAATTGATCAAGTCAAATGCATCCAGAAAAACTTGGCCAATTTTATCATTTTATTATACCCATTTTACTTTTTGGTCGACTTGATCTAATTTGCAGTAGCTCTGTTGGTTTTCTTTCATTTTTCGTTCTAAACTTGGATTATTTTCCAATACAAGTTGGAAGATAATTGGCATACAAACAGAATGAAATGCACAATCCAATTTCTATGCATTTTCTTAACCGCGAATAAGTTCAATATGAGTATAAGATCCAAGACCAACACCAATTGAAATCTACTTATAACTTTCCGAAGTTAAACTAAACAATTATGTACATCATACATGTGGAAGCTAAGTGTATACTTTCACTTGCCAAGTATGTATGTATGTATGTATGTATGTATGTGTGTGTGTGTGTGTATATATATATATATATGTAGGTATGTATTATATATATATATATATATATATAAATATATATATATATATTATATATATATGTATGTAGATATTATATATATATATATATATATATATATATATATATATATATATATTTCGCATGTATTTATTACATCACTAATTTTTAATATGTCCATATTGAAGTGATCTATACAAGTACAAACTCATGGGAGTATAGCATATGCCTTAGTTAGTATGTAGATGATGCTTTGGGTCACAAATTAGACCTATTTCTCAAAAGGAAAAACGTCTTCAACCATGTGACCATGCATGAGAAAAAATGTCTCATGAATAACAATTTTTATTTAAACCAAACTATAGCTTTTGGATTTTCAAGACATCTAGAACGTGGATTAAAAAATAGAATTACCTATTTCACAAATGCATATAGCATGTGTTTTTTCGCCTAAGATCAAATCCTTTGTCTAGGTGTGAATTCACTCACCCTTTTATTATGCCGCTCAAGTTCAACTTCATGCCAACTACCAAATGCCAAGTGTCAAACCCCAAACAAAGCTACGAAAATATCATTAAAAAATACTTATAGATATATATTAATTTATTTATGACACCATCTGAAAAATCATGGGAAACACACACAAAAAAAGTTAAAGTCATGTAAACTATCTAACAAAAGAAATCATGTTACGAAAATAGTTCATTAGACTGTCTTACTTATAAATTAATACATACGTATATTTAATATCAAGGTAGTTCACTATATGGCTCTCATTCATATCTTCGTATATTTCAAATATATATAAAGAGGGAGAAATTTAGAAGAAGTTAGAATAACTTATCCATAAAATCATAGTAATAAAAATTGCCCATGGGCCCCACTAACATACCAGTATGAAATCTTTGTTTTAGTTGTATTGTACTTGTAGATATAATGAAGAAATAGGTTTGATAAGCATAATTAAGCGTCACAAGCCAAGTCTAGAAATGATTTGGCCTCTTCCACTTGTGTGTGCTTGTTTTTTCTCCCTTTGATGAGGTCAAACCCAAGAAAAAACTAAATCAATCCAGGAAGCTTTCTCCTTTTTGTGGGTCCTACACATGCCCCCTTGACTCACACAGGTCAAACTGCTTGACTTGACCCAGCCACCCTCCCCTCATTATATCTCACTCTTTTTCACACCCGACCTTCAGCTATTGCAACTATACCCTAAATATACTTAATAAAAGACATTCTCTATTTCTCTCTCTTATCATACACTTAGCCAGAGAGAGAAAGTTCGCACCCATGGAGTCGAGGAAATGTACAGTAGAATCGGTGAAGACAAACAAGAAGCAGGTCGAGAGGGGGGAGGACAACGAAGAGGAGGGCCCGCTTCCAGGGTTTCGGTTCCACCCAACGGATGAAGAGTTAGTGGGGTTCTACCTCAAGAGGAAAGTTGAGAATAAGCGGCCCCTTAGTATTGAGATTATTAAGCAGATTGATATCTACAAGCATGATCCCTGGGATCTCGCAAGTATGCCTGCTATTCTCTCCTTCTCTCTAAATTATTACTACTAATAAGCTGATTATTAGCTTGCCAAGTCCTTTAATATCTTTTTAGTACACTTCATGAAATTTTTTTTGGAGGGGGGGAACTTTTATTAGGATAGTTGCTCTGATACTTCACATAGTCAAGATTTTCCGATTCTAATAATCTTTAGTACAAACCTATTTGTGGTTTTTCCATCATTGGGTGGCTTAAGTTAAAGGTTGAATTACTTCTTTATTTATTTTGCATAGTCAAGATTTTCCATCATTTTTCCATCATGCATGTATTCAAGCATCAAGATTAAGGGTGTTAGTACGTATGAAGGGCCACACTATGTATACATAATAAAACATATTCCCATGTATTTAATCATATGATCTGGTTACACTTTTTTAATTGATCCAGTTGATCAAGTTTTGCGAGTTCAAGAGGAAGGAAAAACCCAAAATTTAGTAGTATAAACTATCCCTTGATAACTTATTTCTGAAATACATAGTTCTCCACTTCTCCTTCTCTTGTTACTATAAACTCCGAATTTGGATGAGTCATTCAAACACTAATTCTGCAAAACGCCTCTAGCTAACAATATAAACTTCCGTACTTCATGTTGAAATAACTTGTTGCATGTATTATGTATTGATCATAATTGATGAATTTTCCATTTTCACTACAATGATGCAGAAGCAAGCAGCAGTGTGGGGGATCGGGAGTGGTATTTCTACTGCAAGAGAGGGAGAAAGTACAGGAACAGCATTCGACCCAACAGAGTAACTGGGTCAGGGTTCTGGAAAGCCACCGGTATTGACAAGCCAGTATACTCCAATGGAGGGGAAGGCCACAACTGCATTGGCCTCAAAAAATCCCTTGTCTATTATCGAGGGAGTGCTGGAAAAGGCACCAAGACAGACTGGATGATGCATGAGTTTCGTCTTCCCAGTGATATTCAACCGCATCATTATCATCATGATCAGCCCTACTCACTACCCAACCCGAATAAGGACCCTGCTGGCCAAGAAGCGGTAAGTTAATTATTTGCATAATAGCTGATATTAATCACATTGTTCTTTGATTGCTTTTTTTAGTGTGAAATGTATTAATCCAAGATTCAGGTTCTGTTTTTAGGGTTTGGGAATTTGTAGGCGCTGTTCGGCAAAATTAGCTGTTTAAGTAGCAGATAACAGTTCAGATAGCGGATAGTTGTTTAGATAGTGGATAGCGCTTCTAATTTAGTTGTTAGCGGATAGCTGTTTAGATTAGCGGTTGAAACTAATGTGTTCGATAAATTTAGCTGTTATGCTAACTTATTAATGTAAATTGATATAAAATGATATAGATAATTTCCAAAGATAAAATTTTTAAAGAATGTTTTTTGGCTAAAAAATATGAAACGCTATTTTTAAATGTCAAACGTTAATACTATTAGTTTTTAAAAAACGCTGCTTAAAATGCTAATTTTTCTTGAAGTGCTAGTCAAAACACTAGTTTACCGAACACTAAAAATTAACTAATTAGTATATTGACCTGATCAAAATATTAAACGCTAGCTAAAATACTGTTGCCGAACACGACAGTAGAAGTGCATTGCTTAAACTAATTTACAAATGCATGATTGACTGTATATTAGAGTGGCAAAAAACAACCCCAAAAAATGAAAATGGGTATGGCAATGTATGAGTTTAGATGTGAATTTAAGTTATTTGTTGGATTTCATCTGTCATACCATCCATAAATTTTAGTTACCTATGTGCTTTCGAGTACTGACGACTATTTGTATGTCTGCCATTGATCCCTGACCATCTGAAAAGGGTTTGCCAGGATTGAGTTTGGTTCTCGGAAATTTTTGATCGGATTATACAATATGTGGATATAGGTTTATGCATGTCAAGGTTTGTCAGTTGAATATGTTCATATATTAACTGCAATGCAAGTGAAGTGCAAATATGTCTGTGATGCATATAGGATGATCGCATATTGACTATGGATCAGATACATATTTAATTTGGAACTTATTTATTGTCAAATATGTTATAATTGAGTAGTTGGATTTGGATTTGAAGTACAAATGTGTGTAATGTACGTACGTATATAGGTTGATCATATATTGATTATGGATCATATAAATATCTAATTCGGTCAAGCCCTATTGAGATGAGTCATCTATTGTTATTCGAAAATTATTTATTGTCAACACATGTTAAAATTGGGTAGTTGGATTTGGATATGAATTTTTCATATGTATGTTATTATGTGAGACCGACTTTATTTTGTTTCAGATGAGGTAGTTTTGATATATTTAATGTCAATTTAGGTGGATGTAATAGGAAAAGAGTCAGGTCAATTAGCAAGGTCTATTTATTGCAGATTAACACCAAAAGCTCGTACTATGAATGTAATTTTGTGCTTGATCATTATAGTCTCTTTCTGGACTTATTTGATTTGTTTAACAGCACCCCTTAAGCACACAAAAGTTTACATTTTGAAATCAACTTGCATGAAGTGATGAAATCTTCCAATGAATTTCTTCTAATATTTTTCATGACAAATTGCAGGAAATTTGGACACTTTGCCGAATATTCAAGCGAAACAAAAAGCACACCCCTGACTGGAGAGAATTATCTATAAAGAAAAACTCCATGGTCATGAATTCGAGCTCAAAAACAAGCAGCATGGACTCAAGCACTAATAACCAATCCGAACATTATATTAGCTTTGCATCTCTTCCCAACTCCAATATTAACACTATTATTAGTACTAATAACCCCCACATAGCAAATCATAACACTATTGATGCCCATTTTCATTTAAATCCTCAGTACCAGCACCAACAGCAACAACACCACCAGCAGCAATGGAGCTCAGTAGTTACTAATACTCCATCAACTGCATCAACATATTCAAGCTCGTTGAATAAAGTGGCAATCGAAGACGAGAAGGATATGGAGTCTTTTGGCTATTATGGGAATAATTGGGATGATCTAAGTTCAGTCGTTGAGTTTGTAGTTAAATCACCCCTTGTGTAGAAGTAGACACATATATCTGTAATAATGTCATATACATATATATGCTTGAACGGGATACAGGTAAAACTAAGCGCTAGCTCTAATGTGTAAAAAGCCTTTTTTTTTTTGTGTTTAAGGTAGATGGACTGATAAACTTTTGCTTGTTTCTGTCTACTAAAATGTTACATGATGTGTAATTGGCGACTTACATGGAATGTTAGGATAAAGTACTGTTTTGCTCAGATTAATGACATTTCCATTATCGTCCTAGCTAATGTTCTACTACAATAAGATATATTGATTTATTTGTGCAGTGAACTAGTGATTGTACAACATAAATACATAATTGGTTATTATCGATATCGGATGATATTTGGATCTATATTGTCAACGACAATGCTAATCGTACCAGCAGTGTACGCTGACTTGCTGAGCGTGTGGGTATTATCAATGGGAATATGTATGAATAATAATTTGTTTACCTTTGAATAGATTAGTTGCACCACAGCAGAGACATATTTGATTTGTTAATATGTCGATTTGACAACTAGGTAAAAGAAATCTTATGTCGCATTGATCTCCATGGCCCCCTTGAGGACTAACTTTTTACTGTCAAATGGCAGCAATTAAGATGTTAAACTTATTTTTGTTTTCTGATGTTGTTTCATTTCAAAGTATGCCCAGATTTAGTTATTATTCATTGTATGTACATCCTAGAATTTCTATGCAAGTGTAATCACTTCATCTATATGGTTATTCCACAATTTGCCCCCCCTTTTTTTAATGCTACATCCTACAATAAGAATGTGATCTGGATTTGTTCAATTTGAAGGTTTTTGGGAACTTAGTTCATGAATTTGTGTTTTCTGATGTTCAATGGCTTTGAAACTAAAGGAAAGTGGCCATCAATTGGACTTTTGAATTGGTGATCCTAAGTGAAGTTCTTGGTTTAATCTAGATTTTGATGGCAATAACCTCTATAGCTTATTTAATCTAGAATTTTTTAGGGTAATAACTTCAACAACTTATAGTTTGTATGAATAGGCTATCAGTATCTATTTTATTTCAAATACGAGTCTTAATTTGATTGTTTGTTTTTCCTTGTCAATGATATCCATGGCTGGGTGCAGAGTTTACTACGTTGCGGTTTTTTCTAATGATACCATTAAAATGCTAACAAATACTGCCTCCATTATTTGCCCCTTTTTTCTCTCATGAAAATCCAAAATAGAGTTCCTTTTTACAATTGTTAGTGTTAGAAATCTTCTCATTATTCTAAAATCAATAGAAAATAGTCATCAAATAATACATCCTTAAAAACATTTTATTCCCTAGATAAGACAAATTTTATAGGATAGAGGAAGCAAGTGTTTTGGATAGCTGTTCAATTTATTTTACCAGTTAGTTCTAGGAAGCACGTGCTTCGGATAGCGGTTTGTAGGAAATATTGCAAGGAAATCAATGGCAGAGAGAGAGGGAGTCAACACTGTGCTATGGTGTACAACTGCCTTGAAAGCAATTTCAGCTCGACCGTGGTGCAAATCAAAACTGATTGCTCCCCAAGGTTAACATTGTGAGCCTCTGAACTCGTGCACTCGAGGCCAGAGACTTAGAACACGCAATATAGAAATTGCCCAGAAAAAGAGAGAGAGCATAATAGTAGAAGAAGAGAAGGGAAGAGATAGCTTTTGCTGTGTGTTTTCTACAGCTGAAGGGTGTTGTATTTTAGGGGAGAGCATACTGAGGTAGTGGAGAGAGCCAGAAAAAAACCAGGAGAGCTTCTAGACAGAATTAATGAGCCGTTATGGACTGTTATATTTAGTAAATTGGCTACCAAAAATAGTTATGGCTAGGAGTAAACTGTGAAGAAATATCAGAGCAAAATCGTTGACTAGGAAGGCCAATGTACAAAATTTCTCTAAAAAGATTAGTAGGTGGACCCCAAGCCTAAGCCCACGCCACTCGTCGCCTGCGCCCAGCTCGAACTGGACAGGGCGAGCATGTGGTGGTCACCCTTCCTCACTCCACTAGGAAAACTAGGCCCAAATTATTCAGCAAGGCCAAGTAAAGAGGGCAGATATAAACCCCACACCAAGTGCTAAAACTTTCTATGTGGGACAATTTAAAGAGGGAAAAAGGAGCTATCTTAATGCCATTATTACCAACAATCCCCCACTAATGGTATACAAATTAGTGATGAAAAGAAATGGGCAAAGAAAGGGTTAAATACTTAAGCATCAATATCTTTCGATTGAATTGATACGTAGTGAAGTAGGATAACAACTGTGTATATCAAATGAACGAATCTTAAACTTAATAGACCATGGTTGAGACCCCCATAACACATATCAACCTTTGTTAACACTGCGTATTCTGCGATAACAAACTAGCGCCTTTCTTAGGGCCATGTGCACACCTTAGGTCTCATAAGTGCTCTAGAGAGACAACCCTGAGTCTCTCATGGAAGGCAGCCACACCTTCAGACTTATGTAGGTAATTCCATCAAGTTCATCTCAACTTGGACCACCATAATCATGGCTATGGAATCATTAAGAGCTCAATACTGCTCAACCTCACATGTATCAAGCGGTGAATTCATCAAGTGCGTCTCAATAGCAACCACAGCAGGTTTATGGATCCATTAAGAGCATGGGAGCTCAGCCTTTCATAAGCACTGCTGTGCGTCATAAGGATGAGAATGTAGTGCCTGTTGAGGATAGTATGGCTTCGTTTGACCACAAGAGGGTATCCACTATACTATCTTAATCCATGGGTTTAAGACCCATCTCCCTCGACGTATCCAGAATGACTCACCTAGTCAGTCCATTGGTTAGAGGATCTGCTAGTTTTTTCTCAGATCTAACGTATTCCAAGGAAATGACACTATGTTTTAGTAGTTGTTTTACCGTACTATGTTTGATGCGGATATGTCTCTTCTTTCTGTTATACACACTGTTGTGTGCAACTCTAATTGCTGCTTGTGAGTCACGTGAAGGGAAATAGTCATAGGTTGCCTCCCCCATGATGGCATATCTGCTAGTGGACCTTTGAGCTACTGTGCTTCTTGACCTGCCAACTCAAGAGCAATGAATTCAGCTTCCATGGTAGAGCGAGCTATACAGGTCTGTTTTGCAGACTTCTACGAGATAGCTCCTCCACCTAAAGTAAAAACATAACTACTAGTGGAACTGACCTCATCATTATCAGATACCCAGTTTGCATCACAAAATCCTTCTAACACAGCAGAAAATTTATTAAAATGCAAACACCAATCCATAGTACCTCTCAAGTATTTGAGCAAACGAAATAATGCATCCTAATGTTCTTTACTAGGGTTATGTGTATAACGACTCAATCGACTAACAGCATAAGCGATGTCAGGTCGAGTATAGTTCATGAGAAACATCACACTTCCTATGATTTTAGCATATTTAGTCTATGAGACACTAGGACCTTTGTTCTTTTTAAGATGTATGCTAAGGTCATAAGGAGTTCTCACAGGAAGCACATCAAACCAGCTAAATTTCTTCAACAGTTTCTCAATGTAATAAGACTGACACAAACAAAAGCCATCATCAATCTTTCTAATCTTAATCCCTAGGATAACATCTGCTTCATCTATGTCCTTCATTTCAAAATAAGAGGACAACAGCTTTTTAGTCTCATTAACAACATGCACACTAGTACCAAAAATCAACATGTCACCCACATATGGACATATTATCATGCAATTTGAACCAATTACAGTTGAATACACATAGGAGTCAGAGGGGTTCACAACAAATCCATTTTGTATTACTGTGCTATCAAACTTTTCACACCACTGTTTAGGAGCTTGTTTAAGATCGTAAAGGGATATCCTAAGCTTACATACTCTACTCTGCCCCCCAGGGACTGCACATCCTTCAAGTTGAGATAGGTAAATCTCTTCCTCTAGGTCTTCATTAAGGAATGTTGTTTTAACGTCCATTTGATGTACAACAAGACCATGGATAGCAGCTAGGGAGACTAGAGTTCTTATGGCAGTTATTTTGGTCACAGAAGAATAAGTATCAAAGTAGTCAACTCCCTTTTTTTGGTTAAATCCCCTTATCACCAGTCTGGCTTTATATTTATCAATAGTACCATTAGGTCTTAGCTTGTTTTTGAAGATCTATTTACCACTAATAGGTTTACAACCTTTAGGAAGCTCAACTAACTCCTAAGTTTGATTAGATACTATAGTGTCTAATTCACTTTTAATGGTTTCTTTCCAGAAACTAACATCTATAGATCTCATAGCCTCTTTAAAAATTTTTAGATCTTCTATGATAAAGAAGGCAGATACTAGTTCATCAAACAAGAGATTAGTATCAAAGTCTTCAATTGAAAAACTAGTGAGGAAGTCAGGACCAAAACTAGTCTCAACTCTAAATCTCTTACTCCTCCTAGGTTCATCAACTAAGTTTCTAACCCTAGGACTAGAAGCAGACAAAGGCACATTTTCAGACATATGTATGTTTTCATACACAGGAGCAGGAACATTCTTTTTCAAAGGAAATACATGCTCAAAAAATTCTACATCCCTAGACTCACTAATAGAGAAGTCATTCAATGACATGAATCTATATGTAGCACTATTTTGGGCATAACTAATAAACACATAGTCAAAGGTTTTAGGTCCTATGTTTTCTCATTTGAAATTAGGCAAGGGAGCTTTAGCCAAACACCCCCACACCCTTAAGAAACTCAAGTTAGGAGCATAGCCTTTTCATAGCTCATAAGGGGTTTGGTCTAACTTCTTATGGGGTACTTTATTAAGAATATAGCAAGTAAATAACACAGCTTCTCCCCACATGTTATCAGGAAGTCCAGAACTCAAAAGCATAGCATTCATCATTTCTTTAAGAGTTCTATTTTTGTGTTTGGCTATCCTATTTTGTTGGGGAGTACAGGGTGCGCGAACCTCATGCATGATGCCATTTTTCTCACAAAGGGCTGTCAGAGAGTTAGTCTCATATTCTCCACCCCTATCAGTTCTAAGCCTTTTAATCTTTCGATCCAATTGATTTTCCACTTCTGCTTTTTATTTCAAAAACGTTTCCTCAGCCTCATTTTTGGACCGAAGGAGGTAAACTTTGGTATACCTAGAGCAGTCAGCTACAAAGGTGATGTAATACATTTTTCCTCCTTTGCTAGTTGTGTATTTGAATCAGCTAAGTCTGAATGTACTAGTTCTAACAATATTGTTTGTCTGCTAGTAACTGATTTAAAGGGATTCTTAGCATATTTTGCTTCTACACACACAGAACATATGGAAACATTATCAACATTTAGGGCAGATATTAGTTTCAAATTTTTGAGTCGTTTTATGGAAGCAAAATTAACATGGCCTAGCCTACCATGCCACAAATCAACGGACTAAGCAATGTAAGTAGAGGTAGAAGCATTTCCATTTAAAGTTTCAGAAGTAAGATTTAGTACAAATATACCCCTATTCAAATTTCCCTTCCAACAAAGGCCCCATTACGAGAGCTAACTTTGTCATCTCCTGTTACAGTTTTCAGCATAAATTTGTTGAGAAGTATACCAAAAACTAAGTTTCTAAGAAGGGAAGATGCATACAACACATGACTTAAAGACAATAATTTTCCAGAAGTAAATTTAAGAAGAATCTTCCCTTTACCCATAACTCTAGCAGTCATAAAGTTTCCCATGTAGACACATTCACCATCTGCAACGTCTTCAAAGTTCTGTATCAGTTCTTTGTTTGCACAGAAGTGCCTTGACGATCCAATATCGTAGATCCATTTAGTGTTATTTGCCACCAGGTTTGCCTCTTCGACTACTACACAAATGACTTCTGAATCCTCAGCAAGGTTAGCTTGGGCTATAGGCTTTCGGTTTAGCTGTGACTGCCCTTTGCAAAGTGGACACTGGTATGCCTTGTGCCCCGACTTAGCCGCAGACATAGCACATCCCCTTTGGTTTCTGGATCTTATTGCTGAGCTTCTTCTGTCGCTTACGATAGCTTGGCTTCTAGTTCTGCTTATCTTTTCCTTTAAACCTATCTCTATTTGTATGCACAACAAATTCAACTAGGTTAGCTTTAGAAGAATATAAAGAAAGAGAATCCATCTTAATTTCAGACGATTGACCTCTTCAGTTCTCATGTGACTGATCAGTTCCTTTAGGGTGAGGTATGTCTTCTTATATTTCAGCTGGTTCTTGTAGTCACTCCAAGATGGTGGAAACTTCTCGATCAGCATATTAGCCTACAGTACCTCACACATCTTCATATTCTTGTTCAAAACTTTAGCACACAGGTTTTTGTAAACGAGAACCTTTTCCATTATTGGTTTGTCGTCAGTAAATTGGAAATACAGCCATTCACCGACCACATACTTCTTCTTTCCAGCGTTATCAGCTCCATACTTGATATCTTGGCATATTTGAAGGCAACAAACAAATTGAATAGAGGGTTAGTCATATGGTTTGATAAATGCCCCTTACTGTTTTGTTGTCTTCCTCAAATTTCTTCTTTGTTTCTTCATCAATAGTTTTGGATTTGTCTTTGACAATCCCAGCAAAAAAAACAGCAGTTGTTTTAGAAGTCTTGTTCTTTAGTGAGGTCAGAGAACAACACATAATTAACCTCTAGTTGTTCAAAGAATATAAGCAGTTTCCGAGACCAATGTCTGTACTTGGTTCCATCTAATGATTCTAATTTTGAGAGGTCGGGAAGAGTTTTGTGGATGGAAAGAGCCATTGATTTGTAGGGAATGATGAAATTGCTTTCAAATTATAGGAGATATTACAAGGAAATCAATGGCAGAGGGAGAGGGAGTCAACACTACACCGTGGTGTACCACTGCCTTGAAAGCAATTTCGGCTCGGCCGCGGTGCAAATCAAATCAGCTGATTGCTCCCCAAGGTTAGCACAGTGAGCCTCTAAACTCGTGCACTTGAGGCCAGAGACGTGGAACACGCAACATACAAATTGCCCAGAAAAAGAGAGAGAACATAACAGTAGAAAAAGAGAAGGGAAGAGATAGCTTTTGCTGTGTGCTTTCTACAGCTAAAGGGTGTTGTATTTACAGGGGAGAGCATACTGAGGTAGTGGAGAGAGCCAGTAAAAAACGAGGAGAGCTTGTGGATAGAATTAACTAGCCCCCTGACTGTTTTGTTGTCTTTCTCAAATTTCTTCTTTGTTTCTTCATCAATAGTTTTGGATTTATCTTTGACAATTCCATCACCAGAGGCAGCAGTTGTTTTAGAAGTGTTGTTCTCTTCTGTGAGGTCACAGAACAACACATAATTAACCTCTAGTTGTTCAATGAATATGAGTAGTTTCTGAGACCAACGTCTATAGTTGGTTCCGTCTAATGGTTCTAATTTTGAAAAGTCGAGAAGAGCTTTGTGTAGAGAAAGAGCCATTGATTTGTAAGGAATGATGAAATTGCTTTCAAATTGTAGGAAATATTGCAAGGAATCAATGGTAGAGAGAGTGGGAGTCAATACTGTGCCATAGTGTACCACTACCTTGAAAGTAATTTCGGCTCGACTGCGGTGCAAATCAAATCAGCCTATTACTCCTTAGGGTTAACATGATGAGCCTCTGAGCTCGTGCACTTGAGGCCAGAGACTTGGAACATGCAGTATACAAATTGCCCAGAAAAAGAGAGAGAACATAACAGTAGAAGAAGAGAAGGGAAGAGACAGCTTTTGCTGTGTGTTTTCTACAGCTGAAGGGTGTTGTATTTATAGGGGAGAGCATACTGAGGTAGCGGAGAGTGCCAGTGAAAAACCAGGAGAGCTTATGGACAGAATTAACTAGCCGCCTGACCGTTTTGTTGTCTTTCTCAAGTTTCTTCTTTGTTTCTTCATCAATAGTTTTGGATTTGTCTTTGACAATTCCATCGCCAGAGGCAACAATTGTTTTGGAAGTGTTGTTCTCTTCAGTAAGGTCAGAGAACAACATATAATTAACCTCTAATTCTTCAAAGAATATGAGTAGTTTCTGAGACCTACGTCTGTAGTTGGTTCCATCTAATGGTTCTAATTTTGAGAGGTCAGGAAGAGCTTTGTGGACGGGAAGAGCCATTGATTTATAGGGAATGACGAAATTGCTTTCAAATTGTAGGAAATATTACGAGGAAATCAATGATAGAGAGAGAGGGAGTCAATACTGTGCCGTGGTGTACCACTGCCTCGAAAGCAATTTCGGCTCAACCGCGGTGCAAATCAAATCAGCCGATTGCTCCCCAAGGTTAACACAGTAAGCCTCTGAACACATGCACTCGAGGCCAGAGACTTGGAACTCGCAATGTACAAATTGACCAGAAAAAGAGATAGAACAAAGCAGTAGAAGAGAGAAGGGAAGAGATAGCTTTTGCTGTGTGTTTTCTGTAGCCGAAGGGTGTTGTATTTATAGGGGATAGCATACGGAGGTAGTGGCGAGAGCTAGCAAAAAACCAGGAGAGCCTATGGGCATAATTAACTAGCCGTTATGGATTGCTAGGAGTAAACTGTGGAGAAATATCAGAGCAAAATCATTGACCGGGAAGGCCAACGGACAAAATTTCTCCAAAAAGATTAGCAGGTGGACCCCAAGCCCAAGGCTAAGCCACGCGATGCCTGCGCCAAGCCCGAACCAGACCACGTGGACAGGCGCCGCGCACACGCTTGTGGCGGTCATTTCTCACTCCACTGGGAAAACTAGGCCCAAATTATTCAGCAAGGCCAAGTAAAGAGGGGAGATATAAACCCCACACCAAGTGCCAAAATTTCCTATATAGGACAATTTAAAGAGGGAAAAAGGAGCTATCTTATTGCTATTACTACCAACACTGTTCAATTTATTTTACTAGTTAGTTCTTATAAAGTAGTCGATACATGTAAATGTAGTATGGGTGTAGCTATTTGGTTCTATTTTAGATGTTTAGACCTTCCAATTTTTTGGTGTTCAAGAGTTTGCCTTCTTTGTAATTAGTGGTGTTCCTTTTAAACAGTATTTTAGAGTAAAAACACAACAGGTGTCACTTGAGACTCTAGATTTTTAGGGGGGAATTTCTGTGTAAAAAGCAATCAGATATATGCCTGGATAGTAAAAGTGTTCATTTAAGTGTTTCTAATCACCTAGTTTTTACTTGTAATTGAGATTATTTTTGGGTTTTATTTGGTTTTTGTTTGATTTTGTAAAAAATAATTACTTGATGAGTTAATGCATGGTTCAATGCAATAATGGGTTCAAGAGTTAGAGACCAAGACAACGCAGCTTGAGTGCAAATTTAGCTATTTAGGCAAAACTGATTAGCATGCATTAATCCAGTAAATAAGGAAAGAAGGAAAAAGGGGAGAAAAGAAAAGAGAAAAAAGGCAGTATGACCTGACCTGTCCAGCAACTCAAGCATAGCATGTCCGCCAAAGTCTAGCAGGCCAGGGCACTCTCACGTTTTCTCACTTCAAGCACCGAACAAAAATATTATGCACAGTCTATTGATTGTTAATAGAGTTTCCTTCGATGGTGGAATTTCTTTCAAGTCCACGAAGTAATTAATTTGGAATAGGCTGGGAAAATATTTTAGATGGTGGCGTATGCATGCTAACAAATTAGAAATCGGGCATAATTAGCAAAGCGAAAAAATTTCTTGGGAAATGAGAAAGGTTGTAAATTGAAAAGTATGGGGGTCTAACTCTAGTATAAATAGAGGTCCTGGGGGGTGCTTTGTAATCAATCACTTCCTCGTCCTCCTAATTCTAACATTAGTTTCTAGTGGTTTTAGAGGTTATTGTAATTATAAAAATTCTTTCGATTCAAGTTTTGCACAATTATTTTCGTTCTAGCCTTAATTCAATTTTTCTAGTTTCAGTTTTATTTCAATTATTCTATCTAATTTTATTTCAATTTTTAAAATTTCTATTTAGTTTAATTTTTGTCTCTGAAAAAATTATTTCATTCAAAGTTTCAATTTTAATTAGTTCTCTAGGTTCATAGTGCATGTTGAATACCTGTGATTGACAATCATTGAAGATTTAACATTCCTCTCACTGAATTGAAGTGGCTGCGGTAATCTCTTTCCTATGTCTTGTCTTTTAGTCAAATTATTACTTTTTTGAAAATTGTTATAATTTAGCTTACAGTGTTAATCATGTTTAGAATAGTTTCAATGCCTGCTAGATGAATAATTCTATTTTGTTTATTTATTGCTTTTATTTTAACTAATATGAGTTTGTGTTACGCCCGCGTTCGTTATTTTACGATAAGCTGGCCGTATTGCCTTTTTGCGTCGTAAAATCGTATTGTATTAACGATATGAGTTAAATTATTACTAACGTACTCAAGTGAACGATAATTTTATTAAAAAGAATATTTTGTCTTTATTTATATTATTATTGTTATCGTTAATTATTTAGAAAAATTCCTGAGTTGATGCGAACTCATACTATCAAATTCGTTATTTGATTTATTTAATCGTTTCTCAAATCTAGTTAGAATGCCAGTTTTAGAACGTTTCAACCCAAGTTTAGAGTGAACATTAATGAAATTGGGATCAGGAACTCAGCTATTGTAGTAGATGACAAAAAAATAAAAATAAATCAAAAAGCAGGCCAAGCGCCCCTTTTCTTTTCACGGTAAAAACACAGGCAAGCAGGGGGGTTCTCAAAACCCTAGCCCAGGTACCCACTACACCAGAGAGAGAGAGAGAGACTAAGCGAGGGAGAGAGAAAGGGGGGAGTTTCATAGCTGATCCCGTAACCACAAAATCCACACATGAAATCCCTATGGGAGTTTCATAAAGATCATACTCCTCAATAAAAACATCGCCTAACTTAGACCAAGTATCATCCTCATCAACATTAGCGCTAACACCAAAGGTCTCACCTACCTCGAACTCCGTTGACTGAGCTAAAGGGGAAGATGTATCAGGAAAGGTCATGATAAACGAAGTGTTATCCCTAAGGGTACTAAGAAAGGATGGAGTAATGATGAGTAAAGTAGTCAAGGGAGGATTGAGTACGTCCTCTAGTCCAGGCTCTAGAGGAGGGAAAGATGCACCATCATCACACAGATTGACATCAAGTCTAGGAGAACTAGAACTAAGGTCAGTTTTAGGTGATAGGTCGTACTTTCACATTTTATTTGCAAACTCAATTTGTTGCTCATTCATTGTCTCTATCATATTACTAAGTCTAGCAAAGCCCTCATCAGAAATGTAAAAGGGACAAGAATTACTGTCATGATCAGAACAATGGCAAATTTTGCATAGAGAAAGAGCACAATTAGGGATGCAAGGGGGTGGGATGTATGAATTAGTGCAACTGCTCCCATATTCATAAGTATCCTGAGCTAACCAATCAAGAAAATTACATGCTTCATCAACATCTTTAGCACAGAAATCCCAATACTCTAAAAGAGCACGGTCTCACAATTCACACCCTCATAGACTATATTCAAAAGTTCCCACTTTTCCAAATAAAAATCGCAATGAGCAAGAAAAGCATGTAATCTATCATAGTATCTCCAAAACAATTCATGTCATATTGAGGGAAATGGAAGGTAGACATTTTTTTTTATTTTTAAATTTTTTTTTTCAAAATGAGAGCCTAGTCTCGAATGCCCAAGTAAGCTCTAATATTGGAAAGCATCAACTCTCTGGCAACGGCGCCAAAAACTTGTTAGGGAAAAATAGTTTTAATATTTATAAACCCTAAGTGTAAGGTGTATCGTTGAGTACTTGGAGTATCGTCCGCAGGGAGTTGTGTTTCTAACTACCAGAACTAACTAAAGTGTTTCGAGCTAGGCAAAATCGAAGAAAATAGAACTAAACTACTAAAGCGAAAACAGGAGGACTATGATTAGACCTAAGATAAACCAAGTAACCAAGTCAAGTCCAAATCTTCCCTAGCTATGCTAGCATTCAAAGTTGATTGGTTGCATCGTTGAAGCCACCTAAGCCCTCTTTCAAGGGTCAACAGGCTAATCTAGTTGCTCTAACCATCTATTTTCATAGTATTAGTTCAACTAAACTATTAGGTTGATAATCCTTGACCTAGCTAGTGACGAGACTATTTTCATGTCCCAATTCCAACTATTCTCTCTACCCACACTAGACAATCGACCTCACCTCTCAGTATAAGTCAATTGCCCCAAAACGCAGATAAAAGCTCTCTCAAGCATTTCATCAAACACTTGGCGGACGTGAAAGAAAATTCTAAATTCTAGGTATAAACAAGGTAGGGTTGGGGCCTAAACAAGGTTAATTAGCCATCAAGGGCTAGTCACAATCCAATCCAACACAAAATCAATCATCAATCATTAGCAAAACACAAAAACCCAAAGTAAACCTAAACTAGCAAAAAAGAAAGCAAACATGAACAGGAAAGGTAGGAGAATGAAACTAATCTAATCTAATAAATCTAATAAACATGGATTAACAATCAAAACTAAACATTTAAACTAAGCAAATCAAATACAAGAATTAAACTAACAAAATCGAAATAAGAACAAAACATGAAAAAAGAGAGAGAGAGAAACTTATTCTTGATTCAATTGATGAACTTGAAATCCAAAGTTTCGAATCAAAAGTTACAATCTTCAATCCTAATCTAATCCTCCTATTGAGATTTTATTTGATAAACTAGCCTAAAATCTAACCTAAAAATCGCCAGAGAGAAGCCTGAGCGACTCCCCATAAAAACGCTCAAAGAGGGCTTAAATAGAAAATCGGGCAAGCAGGCGGCTGTCAGGGCTGACACGACCGTGCCACGTGGCACAGCCCCACCGTGCCACTTTTCTAGCGCAGTGGTTCGGCTCCCCATCATCCCTTTTTGCCCTTTTTTGCTGTTTTTGTCCGTCTTCGCTTCTTTTCATGGTACTTGCTCCATTTGAACTTATTTCCTACAAAATGTAAACCAAACAAGTAAAAATCCTAAAGATTAAGTTATTATACGAGCTAAAAGTGGTTGAAAGAGGCACGCAAAATACGACAATTTATCACCTAACAGGCCTATGCCAGCGACCATCGGAGTAGCAGCAGCGGCAGCAACACGGCAGCAAGGGGGGCAAAACAACCCTAGCAGATGGGTTCAGATTCACGGTAGTAGCAGGCAGATTGGGGCAGATTGGGGTTTACTCTCGTGGGTTTGGCATGACAACAGCAAGTGAGTCGAAGATTGAGGTTTTTCTAATGCTCAAAGCCGAGCCCAAAAGCCCTTTGACAAATCCTTAGCTTGAATTGAGGTGAGTGTTTCTTGCCTCCTAAGTATTAGTAATCTAAAACATGTTTTAGCCTTAAGTGATGATGCATGTTATTATACAGTTAGCTAGATTAATTGAAATATGATGGATGATTAGGCATACTTTATTGCCGCTGAATTTAGATTAAATCGATGTACGTTAGGTTAGTCAGTTCATGCCTGAAAGTAACTTCGAAATAACCTAATAATGCTTTGGATCGATGTACGTTAGTTTAGTTAGTTCATACTTGAGATGTAACGCCCCCAAGATATAATGCTTGATTAATCTAACTTAATCACTTATTAACCTATGGATTGCAGTGGAAGTCTATTGACTGTAGGCATTACCACTGTTCCGCGATGGAACAGGGCTACTTGAAACTACCTGTAGTACTATGTTATCCGCGTGAAACATTTGTTAACTTGTGCAGTTCATAATACACATGATAACTTAGCCTACCAATACCAAGCTTATCAATCCAAAGTTCAAAGGAATAAACAAAAAGCAAATCTCCAGGGTGCTACCATATAAATCCGTATAAGCGCTTGGCTAGCTAACGTTCAGCAGAACTACAACTCTCGCTCCTTTCTTGCTGTCTTCTGGTTTGTTAGAAGGAGGACTGTTCATTGACCCCTTACCTAAAACAGAAAACATAAAAACATTTGAATAATGAATCGAAGCCCAGCACATACATCCTTATGCTGTAAAATAAGTTTTGTATTCAAATAGTTAGGCGCCCGCACTTCAAAACATTTTGTTTTGCAAATAGGAGAGAGAGAATATGCTTGTAAAGTTGATTTACCAGTTATTATCTGGAAGTGGACCCCGGTTGATGTCTGTAGCGACCTTAAGATAGGTGCACACCTTCTAGGCCGATCGGAGAGCCTGAATTGCAGCTGCGCGGGTAAATTGGAGGGCATAAGCCCTGATGATTGATAATTGATGGGGCCACTTGATTATGTGACAAAACATTGCATAAATTGATTCATTATATGATTATCATACTGATTTTGCATAGTTTGAGAAAACATGTGAGTTTTCAAAGAGCACAAGTATACGTACTTGGGTGAAAATTGTTTGCTGCAGCTTGAAGCGACAGATGTAACCTCGCTTCTATTTCAATATGTAATTTTACGGTTAGTGAGATTAAGAAATTTTACTGAATTTCCTGACTTAATGAGTAATTTAAACCTTCATAACCTCTCTCTAATAATTAGCCCGCCGATTATTTATTCATCTAGTTTGACTCTATTTTATTTTGTTATTTATTATTTTACTTTTTATTTTTTTCCTCTCCCTTATCTAATACTATCAGTGCTCGTTAAATGGATGTTACGATAGCGTAATGATAAAACTTGCCTTCTATTTATTAATAATATCAATATTAGTAAGATGAAAACTTGAATTATTATTATTATTATTATTATTATTATTATTATTATTATTATTATTAATGCAGTTATTCTTAAAAGTTTACTAATATTAGTACTTTTATCGCCGTTTTTGATATTGCAACATCATTAGTAACATGTTGCTGGAAGTATGATTATTCTCTTACCGAGATCATCATTAACCTCTCAAGCTACATCCCTACTCTACATCAAGCTACTAATCCATATTAATCCAAAAGCATCAAGATTACTAACTAAACACCCTCGCTCCTTTACCATCCCAATTTTGTAGCTTCATCAAGTTTCACAGCTAGCTTAAAACTTCAAAGCACCTAAGGCCTTTTTATTGTCTTCCCCTCCTCTTCGCCACCATCATCATTGGCCACTAAGTTCATATATGCTTCTACACGCTAACCTTATACACATACATTCATACATACATACATACATACATACATACATATATATATATATATATGTGTGTGTGTGTGTGTGTGTGTGTGTGTATGTGTGTGTGTGTGTGTGTATATCAATCATAAATTACTTCACTTTGACACTAATAAATCAACGCAATTAAATTTAAATTCACTAAAGCCATAAACTCTAAACCATTAAGTTCATGGCCATAACTCTATCCACATATATTTATCTTTTAAGTTCATTCAAATATGCATCAAAATCAACCTCAACATCATCAAAATAGCATAATCAAGCCAACTATTTACACCCCACTCACAACCTTAATCACCAATCACAATATAGCATACACATCCAATTTTCATAACCCGCTAATTTCATTCAATCATTCCTTAAAATTAATCTAAATATCATTAAATCATCATAAACAAACCAAATTTCCAACATAGCCTTCAAACCCTCACTCACCACACTCTTCCTTAATCCCCCAAACATATAACTCAATCCAAACCCCTAAAATAATTCAAGAAATTTAAGAATTCATACTCCCCAAGGCTAATTACACCATTTACCACTAAAATTTAAACACAAAACATCAAAAAATGAATTAAGGAAGAGTCAGGGTCCCACCTCTCAACCCACTTAAACACACACAAAGCGGTGGAGGAGGAGTCGGCTGGCACACGGCGGGTGGCGCTCTGGTCGGTGAATAAGAAGCCGAAACAGTGGACGAACGGCCGGCAGAAGTCAACTGCAAATGCCGGTGGGGGGGTCGGGGCTGGAACGGTGACACATAGCAGGGGAAAGGGGGGTTTCTAGGGGCTTCAGGATTTTGGGGGGATGGGTAGATTAAGTTGATTATTTTTAATTAATTTGTTTGTTTTGTTTTTTTTTTTCCCTTTCATTTTGTTTCTTTGATGAACTAGCTTATCTAGATTTCTCTAAATTTGATCCTAATCACATTCTCTCTTGATTTTTTTTTCCACGCATGTATTGGCTAAAATCTTAGGCTAAAATTAATGGATTACATTTTACATAATTTGGGTGCAAAATTTAAAAAGAAATTATCATTTTCAATTATTACTCCTTGCACTTATTCTTATTGTTGCATTATTGATACATTTATTTATTTATTATTATTATTATTATTTCTATCGTTTCCCGAAATTAGCCTTTTAATAATTTGGCTAATTTTTGTCTAGCTATTGTTCACGTATTTATTAGTATTCGTACGAATTATTTAGAAGTGTAACTAAAAGTTCGTCTTGAGGCCACTCTGCCGATTCAACCTGTAATTGCATAAATAGACATACATATATAAAGTGTCAAAATCGAAATGCGGCGCCCAACTTCACTAGTTTGTGTTTAATATAATGCAAGATAATTAGCGTAACTTTAGGTTCGAGCCATTACATGAGAAGTAGCTTTGAGATAATATAAGAATACTTAGAATCGATGCTTGTTAAGATTAGTGGGATTATGCTTAAAAAAAACTTCAAAATGAACTAAGAGCGCCTAAGATCGATGCATGCTGATTTGGTTAGTTGATATTTAAAAGTAGCTCTTGAACAACTACTGCATGCTTTAAACCAATGCATATTAAGCTGGCTAATTCATGCTTAAAAGTATTCTTTGAAACGACCTGAGAATGATTTAAGTCCATGCACCTTTGGTTGATTAGTTATGCTTTCAAGATGGCATGTTAGGTTGATTAGTTATGCTTTGAAAATGGCATGTTTAGTTGGTTATGTTTTCAAAATTACGTGTTTGGTTAGATAGCTATGCTTGGAAGATGACACGATGTGACATGCTTATTTTCTAAAAGTGTAATATGGCTGCAAGTTGGTTTCATGGCCTACTAATTTGTTTCAGTTTGTTAAACACTTCATTTAAGTCAATTCAATGCAAAAATGTACATATATATGCTTATATATGCTGTATTGAGCCGCCGGATGATTGCTGCTCGTTCGGTAAGTTTACACGTAGCTATTCTATTTTGACTTTTATGATAATATGCTATGGATATAGAACTGAAAACCAAGATTATAGTCGGATGGTTTGAGGTAGAACTTTGAGAGTTTTGAGGTTCTTTGTGGTCGGTGTTGTGTGAGGAGGGAGCCTGGTTGTGATTAACCGCAATCGTGTGGATTATGAGGTCATGTATGACTCATTGTGCTAAATTGATTATGAAGTGCTTGAATGTGATACATGTGAAGCCCCTTCCCTGCCATGTCATCAACTTACATTATGTGTGTAGGGTTGAGTTTTGAAAAAGAAGGATTTCATGTTTGAAATAATAGTAGCCATAATTATTAGTCAATAATGGCCTATTTTAACTAAATGAATACAGTTTTAGGAGTGAACTCGCTTGAATAGGGGAATCCCTAAAGATTTTTACAAAGGTATGAGTTGTATGATAAATGATTTCGCTGTAAGAAATAGCAAAGTTACTAGTCGTTAGGACCATACGTTTTAAATGGCTAAGATAAGTGCTTGCGGACAATAAGATGGGAGTGAACCTACTTGAATGGGGGAATCGCTAGCTGAGGGAGTAATCCTAGTAGTGGAAAGCCCTTGAGACCCTGACGAGGGTTGAGCTCCAAAAGTTATTTGTCATCCCGGGAGTAAGAGCCTAACGTGAGTTAATCTCACTGGGATTGAGTGTAGATCTCTCCCAACCAGCACTTTCTGATGATCTTATGCCCAGAGTGTTTTCATAGTAAATGAGAAAAGCAGTTGGTGTTTCGCCATTTTTAAGTATTTCAGAAAGAAAGAAAGTTTTAAGGGCCATTAAGAGGATAGTTCGAATGAGATTCGAACAGTTTTTAAGGGTCATTAAAGGACCATTATGAAAGAGATCCTTTTTAAAGAATATGAGCCTCAAGAGGCTAAGAAAAGAGTTTTTATGAGCCTCAAGAGGGTAAATGAAGTGTTTTCAGCAACAAGAAAGGAAGCTTCTTGTGCATAACTTGTGCATATCGCATGAATGAGATCTAATTAAAGTATGCTTATGAAAAATAAAGCGTTATGAGTATCTTCCAGGCATACCCTATGAATGAGATTTGAATGAGATTTGAAATGTGTATGTGTCTTATGCATATCCTATGAATGAAATGCCAAGTAAAGTATGATTATGAAAAAAAAGTTTTATGTACACATTCTATGCATCTCTGACGAATGAAATTCTAAGTAAAGTAAGGTTATCAAAGAGAAGGCTTTATGTGCATGTTCCATGCATATCTTATGAATGAAATACCAAGCAAAGTATGTTATGAAAAGAGATAGCCTTATGTGCACATCGTATGAATGAGGTCTCATGCATAGTGTGAATGGAATGCTACGTAAGTGTGTTTATGAAAAAGAAAGATCGCTCTGCTGAATCTATGAAAGAAAGTTTTGTGCTTAGCTCTCGCTACTTGCTTATATGTTTAAGTGCTTATTAGTAAACAAATTTGATTATTCCGTGACCTAGAAATGAGTTTGAGTAGCTAGAATGAAGTTTAGGGGTAATAACCCGTCCTTGTGGGACTTTAATTGTCTATTATAATAGTAATACATAAAGACGTGATATGTGACTATTAAGATATTACTGCTTACAATGATTTCGGTTTTAAGGGGTCGGGGGACACTCACTGAGTGTGTGGTTGCTCATCCCACTAATCTTTCCTCTTTTTCCCCAGGTTTTCTTTATGACAGGCAGAAGTTGAGTCAGATATCCTGAAATGGAAGTTACCCTTGCTTAAGGGGAGTCAAGTGTGCCTATAGTGAAGTCTCGCTGCTTGATGATGTTATAGAATGTATTCTTAATTTGTAAATATATGTAAACCAAGTACCTTAGTTCATGTAATGCATAGGGTTCAAAGGTCGCTCTGCATGACTGTATGAGCTAACCATCTGATTGATTAGATGTCTTCTTGGTTAAAGTTCACTGTAATTTGGGATGTGAACCCCAGTACTTCGTAGGTGTGATCCGTTGAGTTCTAAATTTGATTTTCTTCTTTGTTAATGAACTTTAT